>JAOBYE010419088.1:0-14071 GCA_025403585.1 Parazoanthus swiftii
AATAAATAAATAAATAAATAAATAAATAAATAAATAAATAAATAAATAAATAAATAAATAAATAAATAATTAAATAAATAAATAAATAGATAAATAAATAAATAACAAATAAACAAATGATAAATTCAATTTTTCAATTGTAGTGGACCACCTAAAACCAGGCCCCGTGGTGATTAAAAAGGAAATGGACTCTGTTTATATATTTTAAGAAAGAATGAAACTCAAGCAGTATACAAAATAATCGCAACCACTCGCATGCAGCTTGTAAGCGAGGATGACTTAAACCTCTTTGAGTCTTGTAACCAAGGTTTTCCATCATGACATTTTTATTTGACCGTAATTCTCACTCTCAGTCCAATACACCATTTTTTAATGCAAATTTTTGCTAGGTCCATTCCCTTGTGGGGTCTAAAAGTCACTACTTGGTCAAATTTGGGCTCATTAATTCAACAGAAACTTCACTTTTAGCCCCCACGAAGGAATGGATCTAGCAAAAATTTGCATTAGAAAAATGGTTTATTGCGTGCTGTGGTTGTAATATTACTGAGCAATTGATTACATAATGGTCCTCATCAACAACAGTGTGGGCCATTTTTTGTATTGGAGGGGGTAAAGGAAGTATATCCAAACTACTTAAACTGCAAAAAATGTTTACCGTTTCTATGTCGTGCTTATAAACCCTGCAGGTTTTCAACTGCTTCATTGCATATGTATAAAAGTGCAATGTTTTGTAACATGTTTTCTTTTAAGCACAGCGTGGATTTACATAATAGAAGTCAGGCTCGCAATACAATTTATTGTAGCAAAATATCGAATTTCGTTAAAAGTTAAAACTATATGCAAGTAAAAGCTTGAAAAAATAGGAAAACCTCTCTTCAGAAAAATTAATTTTCACATCAGTCGTACTTGCGCTCAATTTTGACCGAAGTGTGAATTTATACGCGCTTCTATTTTAAAATATTAGGATGAAACTATACAGAACTGAAACTCGTATTAAAAATGTACAAGAAACCTCTATTCAGGATTGTTTAACTGATTTGTGTGCACACGTCACTTCCCAAGTGCTTTGTTATCGTACGATTCGAGCACGGTCGAAGTTGTTCGATTGGTTTCATAATATTCAGCATGTAGACGTCATCCGCAGTCTCGCGAACTGATAATTCATCGATCAGATTTGATTTATCCGAATCAACACTTGAACAGTCTTACAACGAACGGTGGAGATATTGAGATATACATGCGTTTAGCCAATCAGGATAAGTGTAAATGGTTATGTAATCTACAGTATATGTATTAAAGGCGAGCACAAGCCTGATTGTACATAAATTCAACTCTCGAGACATCAGTTTAACGGTACGTGTGTGCTAGAACTTAACCGATTTGCTTATGCGAGCACACGAGAGTTATAACAGTGTCATTGTTAGTATTTGCAAGTACGCGTTGTAATTTAATTTGTAGTAAATCTTGTTAGGAACATGCAGGAGTGACCACGGCCACAAGACCCAATTACTAAATTGTACTTTAATATTTCTGCATAAGCTTGTATATTAACTGGGCTTTCCGTACGGTAGTGACCGTCTGTATGTTCAGGGAAGCAAACCTACCTCATGTCCTCTGCTTGCAAGTTCCTGAGCGACCTCTTTCATGACGATGTTATGGCTTCTGATCCACGGGATTGGTACCACTACAATCTTGGCGGCATGTGAAGTAAATCTAACGCCGAGTTCAACCAAAGCAAAATAATAAATAAAAAACAACTTCGCCTCCATCTGCACCGTCTTCAGCTTCAATCTAATTCAGCCCTCGATTCGTCGATCCGTGTCGTGACCAGTGAGTCGGCGTCGATCAAAGCTATTAAAGCAGGGCACTAGAAAGACGAGCTCATTGGGTGAAAGTCGAGAGGGCTCTTGGAAATTGCAGTGGGTCAAAGCAACATTTTGTGACTTATGCAGATTTCCAGCTGTTGCGGGCGAACGGCAAGACATTTTGATTACCTACTTTATAGAGTAAATCACAACATTTTACGCTTAATGCAATGTACTAAAAACCGAATAAATGCATTTTTAACAAATCGAACTTCTTAGCTTAAAATCAGGTTGCTGTTATGGCATGGCCGCTTAAAGTTGTCACCTTCGAAAAGTTCCGTGACACAGAAAGATGGGAAACAATAAAAATGAAAATCCCAAACTTTCTTTGTACAACATTCATCCGTAACACCAGCTACCTGCTCCGGTTATGAAATTGTTTTCGCCCTGAAATCAACAAGCCTTGATTTAAGCTAAAATATCCTTGGTTCTGATGCGACATTACCACGCAAGTTTTAAAAACCGAAAAACAAAGTCACCAAAAAAATCCGGACGTATTTCACAGTCTCGAAAATAGTCCTTTCGATTCCCCCGTTATGAGGCGTTAATATAGATCATGATGTGTGGGTATAGCTCATTATATGTGGGTATAGATCATGATATGCTGGTCGGGGGGTACTACCATTGTAAGTTGTCAGGGGAGCTCGTCGGAAAACCTAAATAAATACCCTAAAATACCTGGCCCTCACACTTTACTACCCAAAAATATACCTCTCTGACTTATATATTGCTTATAAATAGCAATGTTTCAGTAATACAAAAGTCAATTTACGATTAATTGTTAGCAGTACCCATCAAATACACTGTTCTCAAACAGTATGTATAGATCATGATATGTGGGTATACATCATGACATGTGGGTATAGATCATGATATGTGAGTATAAATCATGATATATGAGTATACATCATGATATGTGGGTATACATCATGATATGTGGGTATACATCATGATATGTGGGTATATAGGTCATGATATGTGAGTATAGGTCATGATATACGAGCATAGATCATGATATGTGGGTATACATCATGATATCTGGGTATAGATCATGATTAGGGTATAGCTCATGATATGTGGGTATAGATCATGATATATGAGTAGAGATCATGATATATGAGTAGAGATCATGATATGTGGGTATAGGTCATGATACGTGGGTATAGATCATGATATATGAGTAGAGATCATGATATATGAGTAGAGATCATGATATGTGGGTATAGGTCATGATACGTGGGTATAGATCATAATATGTGAGTATAGATCATACATGATATGTTGGTATAAATCATGATTTGGGGTATAGACCATGATTAGGGGTATAGATCATGATATGTTGGTATAGATCATGATATGTGAGTATAGTATAGATCATGATATGTGGGTATAGATCATGATATGTGGGTATACTTTTTTTTTGTAAGGACAAACCTTATGAGAACATCGGGGCTCAAATTTGCCCTGAATCTTAAGAACATGGTAGGAACAATCTCAAGCTCAATATCTGCTTCAGATTTTTAAAACTGCACTGACTTGTTAGCTAGAACATAAATTTTTATGTGACCAAAATAAGGACAGTTTTAACTTTAAGAACAATTTCAGGCTGAATTTTAGAAATAAAAACATACTTTTACGCTTGCAAATTTGCAGAAAACCATCTAAATATCTCCCATGTTTCCTGCCGTCTTTTGTACATCCAACTTGAGATTAAATACACTCTTTTTTATAGGAACAATTTAATAAGAACATGCGCCTGGATTTCGGCCAAAAGTTCAGAAGAACAAGCTAAGAATCCAACAAACGGAGGGTGTCGTTTCTAGGAAAAAATTTTCAGACGGAACTACAGAGTAAAACACACATTTTTAAATAATTTATGATTTAACCATTACATATATATGCAGCGTAAAAAATGATTCAGGAAAGATAACTGAAATTGTGAAAGGGTACTTTACGGTCCCTGATCCTTCAGCCCGGTTTCCCTTTACCCACTGGGATCGCCAGGGTCGTTCAGTGAAAAATTAGTTGAGCCATCCTAGCGATTATATGAAAATCAAACTTCAGCGATCTGAGCGATCTGAGCGATCCCAGCAATCAACTCGGTGGTTAGGCATCATGTTTTAGGCGGAAGTTTTCGCGCTCGTCTTTCTGTCTTGGGCTTCTCAAAATATATTCAAGCATTCGATCGACAATTTTTTCGTCTAGTTTAAAACGGTTTTGGAAAATAGTTCATCTGCTGGTGTTGCAGATTTCACGGAGGAGGCTCAAAGTATGACTGTTTCTATATTAAGTTTAGTAAAGATTATAAAAACAAACGAAAACGAATTGCTGGAAGAAAGTGGCGTACAAGTTTGATATGAGTCCGGAAGATGCTGAAAAAAAAATTTCCTTTGGTCGGTATTTAAAGAAAGTGAAGTCGATACCATCGGGCTCTGGTAGGGATGCTGTGGCCTGTCCCAAGAGAATTTGAAAACCTCGACTGGTTGGCAGGTTTTATAAGCATTCACTTATAACAAGTTGTCATAAGCAAACTGGCGAAAACTTAAGAATTAACAGCCGACCTCAGTTATAATGTACTTACTAGTTCTTATCAAAAAAGAGAATGTGCTTCACCTAATTATACACTCTCGTTATTATGTGAACATTAAAGCCGAGGTTTGTCAAAAAAAATAAGAAAATATACGGGCTGAGTTAAGAACATCCACATGCTCAGCTAAATTTGACGTGTGTTTGTTTTTCCTCAGTTCAATCCCCATTGTTTTAATTAATATCAAGAGACTATCTGCATTTAGTACATATCAATTTGGCTTATGAACTCAGCTCGCAAGAGCTTGATCGAGAAGGCTTAAAATGAAATTTAAAAAATTCTCTTAGGTGATATCGAATTTTTGATTTTCAAAACATCAGAAGAATGCTCAGACCGTATTTTATATAAAGAATGTCTTTGCTAAGGGAATTGACGAGTTTATTAGCAGTATGGGTATTTATTGGATTTCTCTTTGGTCTCTTGCTTTCTGCATCGGTATAGGGTCTTTGCAAGCACAAAAATTTTATAAACAAAAAACTCAATAGTTTATAAATAGATTAACTCAAAAAATTTTCACATTAAAAATTATCCTTCTCATAGCATTTTTGGTAACATTGGAAGAAAATACTAGTAGAATTGAGCGGTGCCGAAATATAAATCTACGACGCACGAACAAAACTAAATAGCAGGAAAAACGGAATTTGATTGGCAAAGAGACAAACTCAATGTCTTTATCAGCGGTGAATAACTGATTTTCCCGAACAGGTGTTTATTGTAGAGTAAATAAAATTTTGCATATTAAACCGCTTCACCCAATAGTTGTGAATCCAATTTCAAACACAAGCGCTTTTTGTCGAGACAAAAAAAGTGCGGTTCAGTTCGTAGCATTTCTAGAATATTGCTGATTGTAAAAGGCATGGAGACAATAATTTAGTTGGTTGATTATCAACAAACTGACTGACGGGCAAACCTCGGTTACGATACAAACCAGCGTCCTGTTTTCCTTATTGAAGACTGATTGACAAGAATATTTTATAAGCTCACTGTGAAGGCTTCTCACATCAAAACAACACGTTGGAATAGCAAACACGAAACATGGAAGGCTTCATCAACAGGTTGAAGACAGGGAACCCGATTCGTTTGCCTACGCATTTGAGATATGGCAGCAGAGATGAAGAAGTCACAGTCGAAACGGCGATACCAAAACCCGCCGACAGTTCGGGAACTCCAGCGAATTCCGAAAGCGAAAAAAATTCGCCAGAAAGTCGATCACCATCCTCTAAGAAACCTAAAATTTTACTGGTTATAGATTCACCCGAAACTGACTGGTGAGTTGAGGTTTTCTCTGTTGCAACCGTAGTAGTGATAGCATTCAGAAAACAATATTTTGATAACCAATATTTTTGCATTTTATACTTACTGAGCTCGTTTGACATCTCTGACTGCTTGCATTCAAAAGATTGCATGATCAAAAGATTGCAATTCCAAGCGGAAACTGGTAAACATAATTTTAGTGTGGAAATTTCGAAAAGAAAATAGAATGAAACGCACTTGTGAAAAAAAGTAACAAAACTGATGAAGAAAACATTAAAATCTATGTTATGCTTATATTTTCAAGTTCTGGTATAAACAGCTTAGCCGCTGAGTGGCATTTGCATGAAGCGTTTGTGACAATGAATTAAAAATCAAACTAGTTGTCCTTGAATTAGTTTTAGTATGTAATTGTAGAAAACGATTGCAAAAATGTTCACTGAATACAAATACTCGATATGAACAAAAAAGTTCAGGACTAGTTTTCGTTGAACGGCCGTTGTCAGATACAAATCTACAAACGTCTCGAGCATTCACATTCTAATATGCAAAACAAAATTTCTTCACATTTGTATTTTCTTTTTCCGTCTAGTTTCTTGCTTAAATACTGTTGCCTTTTATTGTATACAGAAATCGCGTTGGCACCAATAACTTTAAGACCAGGAAAAAAAGGAGGTATATGTAGCCTTTTCTTTTATAATCTCTTTGAACTCGATTGTTTTTCTATTCGTCCCCGCAGGGCGGCCATTTTCAAAGGACGGACATTGCACGAGGGTGTGTACGAGATTCGAGTTGAACAGGTTTGTGGTTTTGTTCGAAGATAACAGATAGCCCTCATATAACTATCATGTTTAAAAAAATTACTTGAGAAATGATTAACTCGTACTTGTATGCGACAAATTGACTACAATTACATCATTGCAATGATGACTCAAAAACGTGCTTTTATGCACACTTGCCACGATATGGCCGATCATCCCAGCCGGCCCACACACATTTGTTCCGAAGTCAAGTAAAATCTATATAATATATATAATTTAAAGTCGGGGACAGAGAAATTTATGTAATATTTTTAAAAAATGCGCTTCTAGACTGAAAAATACCGAGAGGTATTTCACTTCATTCACTAAGCAGAATTTTCGAGGTATTTGCTCTTCAGTGCTATAATTTAAATAAAATCTATGAAAACGTGTTGCTGTTTGGCTTAACTTCTGATTATTATTAAAATAGTAGAAAACCGAAACATTTTAAAAAACAAAGCAAGTTTTCAAACAATAATACAACGTCGTCTGTCGATGAAGCACACGACGAAATTATTTTGGAAGTAGCTCAGAGATGACGTTTTGGTATTTTTACTTTTCTATCCAAAAGTAACCGGCGAAGTCGCAATAATTCTGTTTTCAAGAATAGTCTCCAATACTAAAAGCAATTGAATAATTTTGATGTTAAAAAACTAAAATTGATGTTTCGCTATCTTTGATTTTATAAGTGTCTGCAAATAGCTCTCTCGAAAAATCTAATTTAAAAGTCCAAAGAAAAAAATAGTAAATACATATTGAGAGTCGCCGTCATGCTTTCATTTGGAGTTAACTCTAGTTGCATTTAGAAGTATGTACGTTAAAAAAT
Organism: Parazoanthus swiftii; assembly: GCA_025403585.1. NCBI lineage: Eukaryota > Metazoa > Cnidaria > Anthozoa > Zoantharia > Parazoanthidae > Parazoanthus > Parazoanthus swiftii. The sequence continues at coordinate 7,330 of JAOBYE010419088.1, forward strand.
CTATACCATTATTGTTGTATTTTTTTTGTCATGATTCTATTTATTGTTCATTCTTTATTTTTACGTTTTCCAGCTGTCATGAGTAGGTGTTTTGAACATCAATTTAATAATAGGATTTTAAACTTGACACCCATATGTAAAAATCTTTTAGCAAATTGCTTGACACTGAATAGCAAATGATGTTTGTCTCGTTTCTGCTACTGCGTACTGCAATTTTACTAAATGTAGTCGTAGTAGACTGAGTATTAAATTCTAAGTATTATTATTATTATTATTATTATTATTATTATTATTATTATTATTAAAAATAATATTAACAGAAATGATAACAATAATAATGATGATGATGACAGTAACGATGACAATAATAATAATAATAATAATAATAACAACAACAGCAACAACCAATTTTTCAGTACAGCACCTGCATGTATTCCAAGATCTAAAGCGCTGTTACGTGCTGCTCAAAAATCTAAAACTTATAATATAGCACTTTTAAAAGATAAGATAAAATACATGAAAGAATCGTTTAATGCTTTTGTGTCTTTTTCAACAACTGAGAATTAAAAGTCCACCACTCTCGGAAGTGCCGAATTTCTCACATTGCAAATTAGCGAACTCCAATGCTAAGTTATATCGTATATTGTATTGTATTGTATCGAGTCTTCCCGTTCGAAGCTACTTTTTAAAATGATCGTTCAGTATTTTTATTCAAAGCTTGATTTATAGAGGTTTTGTTTTTATGACCACACCTAATCTAAGGCTGCTTTGTCAAAACATATGAATTGATCGGTGCAAAAACGGTCTAAGTGACTATTTGAAAGCACTCTCCACTTTCATGCAATGCTACAGTGGCTATTGGACTCGTATTATGTAGCCTTGAAACCTTGAATCTTAGAAGATATGTAAAACTTCTCAACCTAAGCAAGTTGGTGGACAAGTGACGTCTTATGACGTCATAAAGCCGCTATCTGATCGTTCTGCCATGTTTGACTTTCATGACATATAAAAGGTCCTATTTGACTCAAAATTAGTCGAAAACTGTTCGAATGAACTTTAATTAGTAAAAACTACAGTTTCACAAAAAAATATGAAATGTTTCTCAAAAAATTGAGGAAAAGTCACAAAGCTTTGGAGTGCTTCTTTTAACGTTATGTTTTTTAGTGAGGTTTAAGTTTAGCGCGGGCACTTTCCACCCCCCTCCCCCGTGCGTAAGTTTAATCAATTACATTCGAACTTAAAGTTGATACAGTCACTATGATAGAATGGAGTGAAAGAGTATATATATTTTGATAAGTGCGGCATTGGATTGAAGCAATTAAAGAGATTGATTGTAAGACATTTTACAAAAAAAACAATGCTCTCCGATCATGCCTGTGGATATGGCATGAAATGTATATCTCTATGCGTTTTACAATTAGGCCAAATAAAGTTAAATAGTTGGTTAGCATCCCTGCCCGACCACTGAAAACGCTCCCGACAAAGAAAAATTTTTATTTTTATTTCCATACATTTCCTTTATAAATAACAAATGGTCCCGACAATGTCGAGGGCATACACAAGTTTTCTTCAAAAGCATATTTAGCTCAAGACTGATCGAAGACTGGCTTTTACTTGATTTGAAAACTGAACATTTTCGTGATCTACTGGGATATCAATACGCAGAGACAGTCCCTATGAAAGACTTTAACTAAAATTCTAAGTTTCTTTACTTGGACAAAGAGTGAATATCAAATAAAAAAATAAACTAAATAAAAATAAAAACCGCCCGCCCGACCATGAATTTTTAGCAGAAAGGATGCTAACCAACAAATTTTTTTTAATTGGCCTTAGAGGAGGTTAAAATAATTATATATTTAGAAGTGGAATTTATATCATGAGACTTGGACGCAAGGCCAAAAGTGCTGTCAAACGAGAATAGGTGTTTAAGAACATTGACAAGGGTCCGAACTATTATTTATTGTATTACATCATATGGTACCTTAGCCTCTTCCCCATGAGGGGCTCTAAACGCCGTGTATATGAGTCAGTAATATCTACTGAGCACTTCAATAAATCCTTTTCCAACCATTAGGCCCAGTTCTGTGACTTGAACCTGGCCTCGTACTCAGACAGCGGTACCATGGTTGACATCCAAGTCTACCGTGAGGGAACAGTTGTTGTTAGGTGAGACGTCCTTCAAGCTTTAATGTTTAATACTGAACCGTAATTGTCTTGTAAGATTATTTTCTTTTAAATCCACACTGGCGCCCCTTTCACACGACGGAAAGCACGGGATTTGTTGTTATTTATTTTGCGTGTTGAAAAAGATGCGTCAACGATTTCAAATGCTATGGCCCCAAACGTCTAACAAAACACAATTAAATCAATGTAGAAGGGTTAGGTGAATTTCAGAGAAACGTTGGTTTTCCTCTTGATTAATTTCAGGAAAATGTCAGTTTTCTGTTCATTCAAAGATCACCTCTCTAAAGGAAAAAAGCCAAAATTTTTAAAATCAGCTTCTTCAGTTTCTTCCGACATTTGATTAATTTGCCTTTGACCAAAACGGAGCTTGTCGTTAAACATTGCATGCAACCGGCTTACGTACCAACCATAGATGTTCTAGCAAAAGTTGAGAAAAGCGAGAATTAAGGCAGCAGTTCTGCTCTGCCATTAACAAGTACACGCTTCATTGGCACAACTTTCTTTTTTTCTGTTTTAGCCGTTAATATTGCGTAATGATAGTTTTAAGGCTGTCTTCGTGTAGATTCGGGTGTGGATCAAAAATTCGTGATTCTTGATAGTTTACTTACAGATGTTCTCCACGAATCACGAACTTGTTCATGTTTTAATTGCCGTTGCTCGGTATCATGATTTCCCCAAAATTCAAGAGCAAGAATTCATGATTCTTACTTATTTTTCATGCATGATTCATGAATCCGTTCTGGTTACCCCTTCACTGACATATGAAAACGAAACCTCTTCCCATGAATTTGTTTTCGAAAATTTGCTTTAAAGAAGTGTACGTGTGATCGGGACCTTTAGAAAACGTTCCACATGTACTTGGGGTCATTCCTTTTCAGAGAATAATCACCTTTTCTGCCTCAGCTCAGCGCAATCAGGCAAGATTTACACAAAGTCCATAAGAAATTAATTGTTTGGATTTAAATTATATCCGATTTTTTCAAATGTTCTTAAAAGTATTCTTGATATTTTTGGAAAATATTTTGTCTGTATACATTGAAAGGCTGTTCCCGACATCTATATAAGTTCAAATATGTACTCAATTATTGCATGTTTACAATATAATCAAGTGACAAATTGCACGGCTCTCTAACGATATCTAAACCATGAACAATATTGCTGAGACAAAGCCACATCGATAGTCAACAATACTTAACCCCTTTTCTCGTAAAGTGTTGGCTCCAGATGCCGGGTTGCACAAAGCTTTACGGTTTTCACTCAGTGATCAACTTAGTCAACATTGATTTTCTGAGAAGGATATTGAAAATTCATCGGTTATGAATGAGGATGTCGAAGACGTTACTGTCGTAGTGGACAGACTTAAGGTGGCTCAAACTGAACAGTTTTCCATTTTACATAAAAGCTTACTTGTTTATACAAAAAGAAAATTGCTACATGTTAAGAGCTGATGTAACAGACATTTTTCAGCTTATGAACTGTTGTACTTCCTCAGACATTTTGGTTATTTCTAGCATTTAACCACATTTTACACAAAAATTAGTTGGTGAACCTCCTTTTTTTTGCGTCAAAATCGTTTGCTTACCAAGAAGCACTTTCTGAGAAATTTTTGAAAAATTCTGTCAAGACGTTTTGGCGCTATCTTAATATTTTGAAATTTAAGGTGGCACAAAACCCTCTTGACATAATTTTTTGAAACTTTCTTTAGAATATCTTCCTGATAAGCGAGCAATTTTGATGCAATAAAATGAGGTTCACCGACTAGTTTTTCTGCAAAATGCAGTCAAATGCCAAAAATAGGGTGTATTTCGGGTCCTGCCAAGTTGCCATGGAAATAAATTTTCCAATGGGAAAACAAGGGTTGACAAGCTGAAAGGTTTTTGCAACACAGAATATCAAAAACTGTCAAAAATCCTTCAGGATATACGAGAAAGCCTTTCGTAAAGTTCAGTGGCACAGCAAAAATGAAAAATAGTTGGGAACCACCTTAACCCTGTGTTATCATCACTGCTGGACAAGCACGTCCCTCTAAAGGAGTGCGTTGTCACTCAGCGTCCAGCTGCACCATGGCTTATGAAGGGTATTATAGAGGAAAATCCATTGCCTGACTCGTGAATTCCACGTTAAATTTCACGAGAAAAATGATATTGCACGAATCGCCAACAAGAAAAGGCGGAAAAATTCCCGTCTTTTTCAAAGCTGTTCAAACGCGTACGCGTTCGCTTGCAGCATTTTGCCAGAAATTACTGCATTTTCCCTTCAATTTAGCATCTCAAATGTCTGTTCAACAATAATCTTGGATCCTAAAATGAGTTCGAAAGTGCATAAGCCTGCAGACAACGGGATGTAAACATTTTGATGCTCTTATAAACTGTAAATCACCGATCTAACTGACTTCAACGATGTAAAAGCTCGTAGACTTTCGGAAAGATGAAGAAATGTTTACAGAATGAATCGACTTAGCAAGTAACTGTAAGTAGTTGCTACTATTATGTGCTGCTTTTGAAATGGGTTAATGCACTTTAAAGCAGAGTTTGTGTATATTATTCTGCATCGCTTTTAGTAGTTCCGCCGATCAAACTAGTTGTTGTTTTCAAAGATCGGATGAGAATATTGAAAGTCCCACTAGTGAAGAGTCCTACCTGAAATAATAGAGCTCAACTAAAAGCTAGAAAATTGCTATTGTTTACAGGCATATCAATTTCTTTTATATTTGCTGCCAATGTTCCCCAAAAAGGAAGGCTTGACAGCCCGAAAACAAGATCGTCAAACGTAGATCATCAAGTTCCTTTTCGTTCTCGTTATCACATGAATTTCCTTGAAGAAATCTATGACATTCGGACATCAGACATAGTACTGATCTCGAATGAGCGCGCTATAGAAATAAAGTATTATTATTAATATTTCTAATACTGTTATTATTGTTAACATTATTATCACCTTTGGTTGACGTATAACGTCATATGACATCGTAAAGCCGCCCTTTTGGATTCCATCTTAGCCACCATCGTGGATTTTTCATGACATCAAAAAAGGTCTTATTTGACTCAATATTAATCAAAAACTGTTGGAATAAACTTCAATTAGTAAAAACTTCAGTCTCACAGGAACAAAATCATAAAATTTACATTATGAGAAAAAATTGGGAAAGTTTTAGCAAAAACTTCGCTGACATGGTCACTCAGAAACTGGTTGCCATGAAAAAAAGGTTGATTAAAAACTAAAATTTTAACACTTTAAACTGTTCCTTAATAAACTTTAGGAAAGGTCACAAGACTTTAGAGTGCCACCTTTTACTGTTTTTTTGGAGAGGTTTGAAATTGGCGCGGGCACTTTCCGACCCCCCCCTCCCCCCCTCCCCGTGTAGGATAGGGTTAAGGCTAATTTTCAAAACGAGACGTTTTTTTGGGTTTCAGGTCGTTCCGTCCGGACTTTGTTTTGGTACGACAGCACGTGAGAGGGATTGGACCGAAGGAAGACTGGCGAAATATTCTACTTGGACTGATGTTTGGCAACGTTCCAAGTGTCAACTCGCTCACCTCAATTTATAACTTTGCTGAGAAGCCCTGGGTGGTAAGTGTAACTACAACAGTTCCACCCCACCTCTCTTTCCCCCATTGATTTCCTAGCCCCAACTTCCCCTTTACGGTTTCGAGCAATTTTGATTTTTTGAAAACGCTCTAGTGCAATTATTTTCCAAACTTAACTAGAAACCATATGATTACCTATAATAATTGGAGCAAACTTAGTGTCTCATGGGAATGGTGCTTGGGCATAACTTTAACATTTTTACATTATTTGAAGCGTTAAAGTATATTTTCCTTGTTGCACTTTTAGTGCCTTTGCTTTGATACACAGAACTAAAAAAATTGCAAGCTATGGTGCATGTTATTACTTAGTAAGTAGAACCGAGTTGTCATAAAGGCGTGCCTGTGATAGAAGACTTCAAGACTGGCAGAGATGAGAGTAGCTTTTATGATTGCCGAAGAGCTTAACTGTTGCAAACCAACGGAAAAGATTAATAACAATACCATTCTTGAAAAACGTGTTAAGCATTGTTATTATTTGCTTGTGAATTATTGTTTTCGCTGTAAGTTATGTACACAGAAATGCTTTAATTCATTTCAAAGCACATTATTGGAAAATAGGAAAAAACAAATTATAAACTTTGGCACAATTTGACAAAACTGGGAGCAGTCCTAAAAGCATAACACGCCACTTTAAAGCATGCACGATTGGCCAAACCGCACTCACTCAGCTCCACTAGCTACTTGCCCCCTCCCCAACCCAACTCCTCTCTTTCCCAGGAGGGACCAACATGTCCAGTGATAGTTTGTTCACCTCTTCACGTGTTAAACATAATTTTGCTGAGAAACCCAGGTAATAAATCTTTTCAATAAAGCATGTGATTCTGTCCCTATTGCTTTCTTCCCTCTCTACTGTCGGCCCAATAAGATTACGATCAAACCAAACCCAATACAACGCAACGTGTGAGCGTGGTTGGCATAGTCGGTAAGATCTCTGACTCCCAACCAGAAGGCCCCGGGTTCAATCCCCGGCC
>JAOBYE010419199.1:0-14070 GCA_025403585.1 Parazoanthus swiftii
GGCACACGTGTAACTACCGTCTGTGTTTGTACACTGGGCGTTGTCGTGGCAGTCATTTTCACTTGCACATTCATTCACATCTGACAACCAAATATCATCTGGTTACTTTATAAAAGTTCTTTGGCAGTTCTTTTTGAAGAACAACTCCGACTTTTTTGATGCAGTTAAAGCGAGTACTTATTTATTTAGAAAACACACCCGTAAGTTAAAACAACAAGCTACATTCAGCAACGTATCTTTCCAGGAAGCTGCACACAGGCGCTTACCTGTACAGTTCTTTCCATCTCCCGCATAACCGTCAAGACAGCCGCAGGTGTAGCTACCGTCTGTGTTTGTACACTGGGCGTTCTCGTGGCAGTCGTTGTCACTTGCGCATTCATCATCATCTAACAAACCAGTTATTATCTAGTTACTTCATAATAGTTATTTTGCAGTCAATTTTGATAGTCAAATGATTTTTTTCACGCAGTAGCAGCGAACAATTAAATATTGAGAAAACACACCCCAAAATTAAAGCTACACGATTCAACAGACGAATATTTCCAGCAAGCTGCACACAGGCTCTTACCTGTACAGTTCTTCCCATCTCCCGAATAACCGTCGAGACAGCCGCACGTGTAGCTACCGTCTGTGTTTGTACACTGGGCGTTGTCGTGGCAGTCATTTTCACTTGCACATTCATCAACATCTGACAAACCAATTATTGTGTAGTTACTTTATAATAGTTCTTTGGCAGTCCTTTTTGAAGATCAACTCCGACTTTTTTCATGCAGTTACAGCGAATGGCGGCATCAAGACCCTTACCTGTACAGTTCTTTCCATTTCCCACGTAACCCTCAAGACAGCTGCACGTGTAGCTACCGTCTGTGTTTGTACACTGGGCTTTCGCATGGCACTTATTGTTACTTGAACATTCATCCATATCTGCATCGTGGGAACAAAATACGTCGGTTTGAGAGAAATAACATAAATCTTTCAATCGTGTAACGAAAACGAACATTTTTTGGAGCAGTATTGCTATAACCAAACATTTTAGTAATGTGTCACATCCAGAAATACCAAAAATGTTTCCAAAAGGCATCAGTTAGAACAGTAGAAACATTATGTTTATATATAGCAGCTCAATTGCTCCACATACAAATTTTATCCTACCGGAACATGTTTTCCCGTCTCCAGTGTATCCGACCTTACATCTACAGATGTATGAATCCCCAGTGTCTGTGCACAGCGCATTTGGATGACAATCGTGTGTTCCTTCTGCACATTCATTGATCGCTGGAATTAAATTAGCGTCGAAGGAATACGAATGTTAGAACAATATATTTTATCATACCTGCAGAATGGCACTTCAATACATGGTCTGTAATTCAGGTTAAAGTGTATGTAAAAATTGCAAAGCAGACCATCAGAGAAACATATAACGACTAGTTAACTTAAATCATATGTTCGTTTTGGACTTGATCTTTAAACTCCCAACGGCTCCGATAAACGACGGTAACGAGGCAGGTAATTTTGACAACAATACGAAACAGGGAGAAATACAATGGCAAGAATAAAGAAAAGCCAACGTGGCGACATGTAATGATACTCACACGGACACACAACTTTGTTTATATTATTTATGAGTTTCACACGTGTGGGATCTTGAAAGCTCGTATACCAATGCGCGCCAGTCAGTAGTTTTTTTCGATGTTTTGGCAATTTCCATTCCTTGGCACAAATGTCCTCACAAAACGTGACCGCCATTTTCTTAAACACCGCAATTTAGCTTATAATTATAAAGAGTTACATTCGTTACAGGCCTGGGGCATGTGGCATAATAGTTTGGTCAGCAGCTGTGGGTCTGTCCGATAACCTAGTGGTGAAACCGCTGAGAGGTGGATTACTATTTCCCAAATGTTGATGACACAAATCAAATAATGGCATCACACAGTTTCCTTACATGTACAGTTCTTTCCATCTCCGGTGTAACCATCAAGACAGCCGCACCTGTAGCTACCGTCTGTGTTCGTACACTGGGCGTTCAGGTGGCACTCGTTGTCACCTGCACATTCATCCACATCTGAAAGATCAAAAACATGAAAATTAGAACCTTTAGTAAATATTTGCAAATAGTTTGTTTCTGACAGTTTTCAGTTGCTAGTGGTTCCATTTTTGAGTTTTTCTCATAAACGTAATCGTAACAGTAATCATTTTAATTCCAAAAAATCGCCCTAAAAAGTACAGCGAAAATTAGTTCCGAGAAGTACATCGAAAAGAGACAGCGTCACTCAGGCGCTTACCTGTACAGTTCTTCCCATCTCCCGCATAACCGACAAGACAGCCGCATGTGTAACTACCGTCTGTGTTTGTACATTGGGCGTTCAGGTGGCAGTCATTGTCACTTGCACATTCATCGACATCTGAAAGATCACATAATAACAAGATTTTTTTTTATTATCCGTTTTGAGGTTCAAAAACTAAAACCCAATGGCACAGCAATAAGCAAATCATTGAACTGTATTTATAGCCCGAAAATGCAACCGCAAGAGAAACAAGGAAAGCTACAACACAAGCTGACACTGAGCCGAAAACTGGTAGCGTCCCACAGGCGCTTACCTGTACAGTTCTTCCCATCTCCCGCATAACCGTCAAGACAGCCGCACGTGTAACTACCGTCTGTGTTTGTACACTGGGCGTTCAGGTGGCACTCATTGTCACCTGCACATTCATCAACATCTAAAAGAACAAAACACCTTTTTGTTAGGTAGTTCTGTTTTATATTGTGTGAAGCCGAATGTAAAGCTTCGACGAGGCAAGAGTGAAATAGCATTTAAAAATGTTCGAAAGCATAATCGCAAGAAAAGAAATTGACAATGTTGCACCAACGCACAAGTCGAACAAAAATGCATGGTGGTACTTAGACACTTACCTGTACAGTTCTTTCCATCTCCTGCATAACCGTCGAGACAGTCGCACGTGTAGCTACCGTCTGTGTTTGTACACTGGGCGTTCAGGTGGCACTCATTGTCACCTGCACATTCATCAACATCTGGAACACAACAATACGTACGTCGAGCCGTTTTGAATTTTGATCGTTTTTCAATTTTTTAGTAGGCCAAAAGACACAAGTTTTAAAGATATATTATAGATTCATTTGGTCTGCTGGAGTACCTAATGTTCCACTGCAGAGGGTCACACGACAGCTTGAGTGGAAATCAAGATGTAATAGTTTTTTATCTTCTTAGGTTACTGAGTCAAACTGTGAAGCTGAAACGAAATGCAATGGATTCAGAACGGTAACTTTAATAACATTATTGGCACAACGAGATGGAACATTAGCTCACACTAGTGTTCCTGTTTTTATTTGTTATTTAACTTTCTTATGCTTGTGGTTGTATATTTCGAACAAGTGGCAAATCAACACTGACCCTTACCTGTACAGTTCTTTCCATCTCCCGCGTAACCGTCAAGACAGCCGCACGTGTAGCTACCGTTTGTGTTTGTACACTGGGCGTTGTCGTGGCAGTCGTTCTCACTTGCACATTCATCAACGTCTGAAAGATCAGAACATAACGAAATTTTCGTATTTTTCGTTTTGACGTTAAAAAACTAAATTACCAATGCTACAGCAATGCAGCAACTTGGTATTGTCCGAAAATGTAACTGTAAGATAATCAAGGAGAGCCACAACATAGCCTGCGAGCCGGCTCATTTTGTGGGGGGAAAGAGAAAAAAAAGAGGGGGAAAAGTGATTAAGTTTCCCTTTCCCCCCAAAAAATGAGCCGGCTTGCAGGCTACTACAGCACAAGCCCACAACAATTCGAAAACTAAAGCTGCACACAAACGCTTACCTGTACAATTCTTTCCATCTCCTGCATAACCGTCAAGACAGCCGCAGGTGTAGCTACCGTCTGTGTTTGTACACTGGGCGTTCAGGTGGCACTCGTTGACACTTCCACATTCATCAACATCTAACAGAACAAACGCTTGTGTTATTAGATAATTTTGTTTTAATACTTGTTGAACCGAATCTAAAACTTCAAAGAAGCAGTAGTGCAATAGCAATAAAATAGTTCAAATATAAAATCGAAAAAAGTTGAAAAATTTGCCCAAACGCACAAGTCGAACAACTACGGAGGCCCGCAGACACTTACCTGTACAGTTCTTTCCATCTCCCGAATAACCGTAAAGACAGCCGCACGTGTAGCTTCCGTCTGTGTTTGTACACTGGGCGTTGTCGTGGCAGTCGTTGTCACTTGCGCATTCATCAACATCTAACAAATCAGTTATCATCTAGTTACTTCATAATATTTATATTGCAGTCAATTTTGATACTCAAATGAAACTTTCTTCATGCATGCAGTAACATCGAACATTTAAATATTAATAAAACACACCCTTAAACTGAAGTAACGATATTCTCCAAACGCATTTTTTCAGCATGTTGCACATAAATGCTTACCTGTACAGTTCTTTCCATCTCCCGCATAACCGTCAAGACAGCCGCACGTGTAACTACCGTCTGTATTTGTGCACTGGGCGTTGTCGTGGCAGTCATTTTCAATTGCACATTCATCCACATCTGACAAACAAACAGTCATCTAGATACTTCATAATAGTTTTAATGCGATCATTCTTGAATCTCATTTGAAACTTGTTTCGTGCAGTAACATCGAACACTTAAATATTGAGAAAACGCACCCGTAAACTTAAGCAACGATATCTTCAACGAACGAATGTTTTCAGCAAGTTGCACACCTACGCTTACCTGTACAGTTCTTTCCATCTCCCGCATAACCGTCAAGACAGCCGCACGTGTAACTACCGTCTGTGTTCGTACATTGGGCGTTGTTGTGGCAGTCGTTGTCATTTGCGCATTCATCAACATCTAACAAACCAGTTATTATCTAGTTACTTCATGATACTTATATTGCAATCAATTTTATTTTTATACTCAAATGATTTTTTTTTCACGCAGTAACAGCGACTATTTAAACATTGAGAAAACACAACCGAAAATTAAAGCTACAAGACTCAACAGACGAATGTTTTCAGCAAGTTGCACACCTACGCTTACCTGTACAGTTCTTTCCATCTCCCGCATAACCGTCAAGACAGCCGCACGTGTAACTACCGTCTGTATTTGAACACTGGGCGTTCAGGTGGCAGTCATTGTCACTTGCACATTCATCGACATCTGAAAGATCACATCATAAGGCGATTTTTGTGTTTTATTCGTTTTGAGATTTAAAAAACTTAAACCCATCGCCGCAGCGTTGAGTTGTATTCAATGTCCGAAAATGCAACCGCATGAGAAATAGGGAAACCTACAACACAACCCGACACTGAATCGAAAACTGATAGCGGTCAACAGTCCCTTACCTGTACAGTTCTTTCCATCTCCTGCATAACCGTCGAGACAGCCGCACGTGTAGCTACCGTCTGTGTTTGTACACTGGGCGTTGTCGTGGCAGTCATTTTCACTTGCACATTCATCCACATCTGAAGTAACCAAAACAGGGTCACGGCGCGATAACGCAATGACAGCTAACATTTTATGGTTAAGAAATGCTTCCGTATAAACATGGACAACTGTTCTTCAGGAACTAGAAAACACTCACAATCATGGCTACAGTATTGGCACTTACCGGAACAATTCTTTCCATCTCCTGCATAACCGTCGAGACAGCCGCAAGTGTAGCTACCGTCTGTGTTTGTACACTGGGCGTTCAGGTGGCAGTCATTGTCACTTGCACATTCATCCACATCTGAAACAGGGAGAAAGGCTGGGTTGATAAATAACAACATTTCTTAATAACGGAAAGCTGAGAATAAAGCTTGGATGATAAAGTAATACATAGCACTGAATTCGAACAATCCTATATTTATATTTTATTTCAAGATGACTTTTTGAAGTCGGCGGTACGGTTTTTTCTTTTTGGACAATTGGCAAATGTCTTTAGTTGAATGTGTATCATTGATCATTTGAATGAAAATTTTCACACGACGAAGCAAAAAATCTACAAAAGCAAAGCAGAAGGTTTAAATACGGTAGCAAAAAAGGCTTGAAGATGGTTACAAAAATACTTTGAAGTTGGTTAAAAAGACATTTTGAAGATGGTTACAAAGAAGTAGCGAAGTAATTCAGTACAAAACGTTTTCAAAGGTGGCAATAAAAACGTGTTGAAAGTGGCTACAGAGAAGTCTTGAAGATGGTTGAGAGAATTACTGAAGATGGTCAAAAACGTTTAGAAGATAGTAAGAAATGAATCTTGAAAGTAGTTGCACAGAATGTTGAAGACGGTTACAAAGCGAAGTTTTAAAGATTGTTAAAAGAACTTTTGAAGATAGTTGCAAAAAGTCTTGAAGACGGCTACAAAGAAGTCTTGGAGATGGTTACAAAGAAGTCTTGAAGATGTTACAAGGAAGTCTTAAAGATGTTACAAAGAAGTCTTGAAGATGTTACAAAGAAGTCTTGAAGATGTTACAAAGAAGTCTTGAAAATGGATACAAAGAAGTCTTGAAGATGGTTACAAAGAAGTCTTGAAAATGGATACAAAGAAGTCTTGAAGATGGTTACAAAGAAGTCTTGAAAAACAGTTACGAAGAAATCCTGAACATGGTAACAACGAAGTCTTGAAGATTTTTAAAAGAAGATGTCTTGAAGATGGTTAAAAATAAGTCACAAAGATCGTCAGACTGAGATGGTTACCAAGAAGTATTGGTTACTGTTGCAAAGAAGTCTTAAAGAAGTAACAGAGGCGGCTAAAAAGACTGAGCATTTTTTTCAATTAGGGTACGAAAACAACAAAACAAATCGTTATATAATTCAGTTTTCAACCTGTGCAGTTTTGCCCGTCACCGTCGTAACCGTCATAACACTTGCAAGTATAACTTCCATCAGTATTGTTACACTCGGCATTGAGGTCACATTTGTTTGTTCCATCAAAGCATTCATTTCGATCTAAAAACAAAAGTACGTTTCTGATCAAAACTTAAGAGGTTCGACTTGTTGTCCTAAGGTTAGTTCACACCTGTCAGGGAAGCATAAGCGGAAGCGTAAAGAGTTTTAACAACAAAGAAAAGACAAAGAATAACAATGGCACAACGAGAGGGAACATTAGCTCACACCAGTGTTCCTGTTTATTTTCCTTTGTTATTTAACTTTCTTGTGCTTTTAGTTAGCTCACAAATGTGAACCACGCTTGGGGATGCGTTTTATTGACTGTATCAAAAACACTGATAACCTTATGGTATTGTTTACTGCTTTAAGATAGTTTCAGTCAAGTCTTCTCGAAAGTATCTCTATACCAGAATTAAATTAAATGCAAAATTAAGAACAGTTAATCATAAAATAATTAGACGAATTTTGCTCTGACGGCACGTGATCTTCAAGCATAAGCAAAAGGGATTAAACAAACCTTATGTAATATCAAACTCAATGTGCACAAAGAAAAATCACTTTAAAATTGGCGACGGAGATAACACAACATCAAAATGGGTAAGCAAACTTTTCTTTCGTTTTTCAGACACCCTTAAATTCAAAATGGAAACCAGAGAAACAGCATGTTTTACAAATCTCGGAAAAGACAAAATTGACCAACTATATAAAAAATCACTTAATAAATGGCACCCTGAGAAACAGCGATTATTGTTCGCTGTTGTGCCGTATCGTTATCCTGATAACAGAGTTATTTCTGTCACTCGTTCAACCACAAGAAAAGACGGAAGAAATCGTGTCAAAACCCATTTAAGCATGGGCGAGCTGTTGCTAAGTGAAGGCCTACTGCATGGCATCAAGGTTGTCGTGGGCTCATCATGACTATGTCAACCCATTGGCCCAGTGCAAAAGTAGGGATGAAAGCAGGTTTGAAACCGGTTGAACAACTATTGCTCGTCTAAGGTCATGGGTGATGATTAACACGATTTGGATATGATTTACTCTGTTATCAGGTTATTTACGTGGAAACTCGGGTGAATGAAAGTCACTGTTTCTCCCGAGGACAGTAAATAAGTATAACTTACCAGCACACAGCCTTCCATCGCCGATATAGCCCTCTGAACATTCACAAGAAAAGTTTCCGGCTGTATTTATGCACTGCGCTTTGTTATGGCAGTCGTCTAGTTCTAAGTTGCACTCATCCACGTCTATAACAGTAAGGAAATTCGTGTGATCGTCTTCTTTGTATTCAAGCAGTTGCTACAGTAGCTACTGCAAGTGTGTACATAACAATAATGGGACAGCTAGGCTTCATAAATTGTTAAGCTGTTTCTATGTTACATGTAGATCGTTTACTTGAGCAACAGGCACGTAATTTAATATTGTAATATATGAATTCCTTTTTATGATTCAGACTTATTATTTCTACTGAGTATTAGGGGTTTGGCGAATTCCGACTAGATCACCATTAAAATACCTTATTGCTGTAGTTGCTACAAATTTAGACGCCAAAATTAAAGGAGGGCTTAATGAAGAGGGGGCTTATTAAAGTAGGAGTTGGCTTGAAAGTTATCTTGCGGTATGCATAAAAGGTAGTAGGATTTGTTACCTTCACAAGTAATACCATCGGCACCTTTGGTGAAACCCGCTTTGCATTCGCATAGAAAAGAACCATTTGTGTTGACACAGCGGCTACCCTCACCAGGACATACGTTATTGATAGAAGTGCATTCATTTTTATCTATTTTGGAACAAAAAGTGTCATTAGAAGCACCAATCTTATTGTTGTTCACTGAAAAGGTAACTTTGCTTAAACCAAAGACGTTCTAACTATTGAACAGGTTTTATCAGAGTTTTAGAGCCTGAAAACAACAATCTGGTATTTTTTCTTACTACTTTCTCTTTCTACTATTTCAATTTTCTTCTAAAACATGAATAAAAAAATGCTTTACAACTAAACAAAAATAAACAGATCATCCATATAATTTATCAATAGGCGGGTTTCGATTCAAATTATTACAATTTCATGTTAACTTTTTCAAGTGAGTTATATCACTAGTTCATTGACCTACCTGAGCAATTCTTTCCATCTCCACTATAACCATCTTTACAGCGACAAACAAATGAATCGTCGGTATCTGTACACAGCGCATTGGGATGGCAATCGTGCTCTCCTGATTCACATTCGTCTTTGGCTGAAATGGAAAAAACAAGAGAAAGCAAGTTCTAACAACCTTTGACAGGACTATTTCTCGATTCGGCATAAAAGCGATTATACCTATCCCATTATAATGATACCAATGAATTTTCGAAACGCTTTGTTTTCGTCTAATCAAAAACCCTTCGATTGGTTTGCGTCCGAGCTACCGTATTTAACCGTATACACTTAAACGCTGGAAAATGCTATATGCTTTCGTTGTGGGGCAAGCATAGCAATCCGCGCATACCTGGACAAGACGTGATGCGAGTGGCGTTGTCGTACTCAAAAAGCTTCGTTTTCGACCGTCCACACAACGATAGGTCTTCGTTTTCAAGTGTCTCCGCTTTTGAGAGCGTTTTCAAATGGATGCGTTGTTAAAATGTCGTTAGTGTCGACGGTACCTTAGTCTTGTCTCGGTGTTCACTCGGGTTTTACAAGCCACTCCGACACTCCGACAAAACGTCAGGACAACGCAAAACATTATACGCTTCTTAAAACTAATCGAATCTGTTGTGAAAAATGTTCAAGACCGGTTGAGTTGGTTGATCTCTGCATGAAGTCTGAAGGGCAGTTTGATCCCATCGCCAGATTCAACTTGGCACTAAGCCAAGGAGAGTCAACTTTGCACTTTGATTTACTACCAGCGCATGGCTTTTATTCTACTTTATTTTATATGCTGTGTTTTCACTCGGACGTCTGTTAATTCTCATAAATAGTTTCATCCATTACAAATTTTCTTAAAACAAAAGACAAGGAACATTGAAAAGCTAACAGTCAAGCAAACCAAAAACCAACCAACCAAAGAAACCGATTACTTCTCATGCAGCCTCACGAATTGTCAGTAACATATAAAGATTTTGAAACTCAAGGATAATGAACTGTTAAAGAATGAAACAAGAAAATATAGTTGCAAACCAAAATTGATAAACAAAAACCAGTTTTGTTCAACATTCTGCATGGGTTTGTAAGTCTGTAGCCGCAGAATCCTTCTTGTTGTTTTACGTCACGCCAGATTCCTCGACTGAACGGTGAAATGCGGTCGAGTTTTGTTAGAAATGGAAAAGTATTTATTGAATCATCAAACTTAAGTCAGAAAAATCTGGCAAAATGTCCCGACTTTGCAAACAACTGGAAAAAACGTGAGCAATGTTTCTTAGTGTTTTCAAGATTAATCAATTTTTTGAGTTAATCTTCCAAAAGTGGAGATAAGTTGCACATATTTGTTTGGCAGCAATTTTGGTATTTAAGACCTTACTCTCATTTGAAAATGTGGATTTTTTTATCGGAAAATAACTTTACAAATTTTACAGTCACTCGCGTCTGCCTTTTAAGCTCAGTGAATGTTTGTCGGATAAACAAAACATTACCAGTAGAAGCTGGTGGAACTTACGAAACGAACAAAAAAACGCTATGAGAACATTCGCCGCTGATAAGTACTTACATGTGCAGTTTATCCATCCTTCTCCTTGGTAACCTGGCTTACAGGTGCAATCGTAAGAGCCAATCGTGTTTAGACACTCCGCGTTCTCCACACATTTATTATTACCGTCTGAACACTCGTCCAAATCTTGAGATGAGGGAAAAACCAGAAAAAAAGCCAAAAATAGTACAATATTGAGATCTTTAAGATTAGCTGGTGATAACTGTTGAAAGAAATGTTTGAAAGAAGACAAGACAGCGACTTATAAAAGGGGTAACAACAACTTCAGTAAAGGAACTGAGAGCCGTGAAGCAGTATTGATGGAGACTAGTAAGTTAAAGGAACCGTTTCGTTAAGGCATTCTTGATTCTTCTTTCGCGTCGTTTTTGCAACGTGTCGCGGTGAACCGGAATCCCCAGCTTTAAGATGATCTCCCCCTCAGATATCTTTTTGGCAGTTCGAGGAGAAAAAAAGGAGGAGGGGAAGAGGTGTAGAAGGGAGAAAATGAGATATAGCCATAAGAAAATACGATTTCCCATTCGCCAACTGCGCATGCCCAAGTTTAAATAATTTGGATGATGTCAGCGATGAACGTTTTGAACCAACTGATCGTCAATTTAAAAATTTTACGCAGAAGCCAGAAAACAAAATAACCTGGTTTTTTTTCAAAAAGCCAGGATTTTAGATTTGCATCAGTTTTGAGGATTATAAATGTGTTATTTCTAAATTCCACAAGCCTGCTGCTCAGCATAAATACTGACACTTTTCCCCGTCGCAAGGAAGACACTGATTTAAAAATCACTGGATTACCTAAATTGTACATTTATTTGTTATTGAAACTGCAGCATAAACATAAAGAAGATAACTTGGTGAGTTTTTTTATTTTGACTTTGAATTCCCTTAAGAATATGGTGCTATTTTACAACAAGTCAGACTGCTTTCGATAAGTCGGTAAAGTTGTTGTTCTAAATACGAAACCATTTGAGGTTTGAATCAGTTTCAGGTATGTTTTTTACTTGATAAAACTGAAGTATGTCATTTGAAGGTTGGAAAAAATTTCCTTTCCCACCCCTCCTCCTTTCTTTCTGATCGAAAAGCCAAAAACGAGATCTGGGGACGAGATCAGATTTAAAAGTGCTCGGCAACACTGAAGTCTTGTGACGTCAAATCTATTCAGGTTCCTGGGACAACGGAGCAGATTTACAAGTGTGGGTAGAGGGGGAGGGGATGTAACAGTATGCGTGTTTAGAAAACTGAAAAGCAATCAAGAAAGATGAGATACGTCATCGTTTTTAGTTCGAAGTACCATAACTTAGTCAAAAAGGTAAGAAAGTAACAGGAGAGGCGGATGCTGTAAAGTTCCGAAAGTTACTTTCGGGTGCCGAAGTAAAAAATAGTCCAGGACTCACGAAAACAGTCGAGAAAAAGTGTTACATTTATTTGGAAAGCATCCGCCAGTTTCTCTGTTTTGAATGTCATACACTTTCATCATCATTCTTCAAATCCGCGTGCTTGTTGCAGAGAACGACAGATATAACAGGTAATAAGCACACATATGAGATACCGTTGAATACCGTACCAAAATTATCTCCAGGTCCATTAATGTACAGTTTTTATAAATATTTTTATAGCAACAACCAGCTATTGGAAACTTATCATTTTCGTTGCAGTTTTATCACAAACATGCGAGAAGACACATTTCTTAAAGTTCCAGAGATGATACATTTCAAATTGTTTTAGTTTCCGGTAAACCTATTTTTGATCTTCATAACTTCGGAAATCACCTAAATGCAAGTTTCTTAAATTAGAATAGAAAACACTTTACCTAAAGAGTGTTTCACCCCCTCAGACCTTGATGAAAGTTTCGTAAACTCTACGGGCAACAAAGGCATTTGATGTTTTTTGAAAGTGTTTCTTTGGACTCGAAGCTAATCTGTCCAAATTAGTTCAAGTCGAAATAGTTGACCAATAATAAGTTCCAGTCGCATAAAACACGCGTTCCTTTATGGCAAGCCTTGTTGATCAAATTTCATGAGCTATCCTTATCACAGCTCTTGTACAGTATTGGACAGAAAACAGCTTTGGAATCATAACGAAGGTTCACGAGAACGAGAATGATAACAAGGAAAATTAAAAATTAAAAAACAACATTAATATGATGATAATAAGAAACAAACAACAAACTGGGAAAAATTCTTACCAACACAAACACTACCGTCACCGTAATATCCGTTCTTACAACGACAAACATGGCTACCGATGGTGTTTGTACACAGGGCGTTCGGGTCGCACGGGTTGAGCTCGTCCACGCACTCATCGATATCTGCAGATAAATGGAAAACAGTATGACTAAAGACCCAGGCTAAGTCTAGTGTAATAAAAATGACGACAACAGCAACGATAACGATAAAAATGACAATAAAAGTGATAAAGACAAACAACAAATGACAACATCAATAGAAATGACAACGGCTATAGACATGGCAATGGTAATAGCAGTGACAAGGGAAATGACAACGACAATGGAGTTGCAAAATAATGCAATTGCAATAACAGTAACATGGGTGCCGAAAATGACATTGTCATAGCGATGGCTATGGCACTGATAATAGCAATCATACTTACAAAGACGATAACATTACTCTTACTGTTGCTGCTACTGTTATTTGTCACTGTTGTTGCTACTACAAGTTTGCTCTAATACTATCATGATGTTGTTGTCATGTTTAAAGCTGACGTAAATTAGTTACAGTGCCAGGCTCTGCTTTTACCGATTACAATGGTAGTGTGTGAGGGGAAGGAGGAGATAAGGCACTGCAACCAGTTTACGTCACATTTCATAAAGGCGACGCGCGGGGAATTCCAACTCAAGAAACAGTCGAACTAAACTCAACATAACATAATTGAAAAATAAAACTGAAAATCGAGCGCAGATTTACAAAGCAAATTTATGTACACAGTATTAACGGTGGGACATCAGTGTGGACAAAGCTGTGGCAACAAACATCTGACAACATTGTGACAGCGACAACAAAAATGACTGCACTGTGCACACTAGTGCAACTGCCATAACACTTACCAGTTCTGTGACACTGATATTGCTATTGCTATTCCAAAAATGTACGCTGATACAGCCGCTACTATCCTTACCACGCTGCTAGCACTGATATCGCTGTCACAATGTTAGTACTTTCATCACTACTGTCAGTTGCTAAGAAGGTGACATTGTTGTTGCCAAATTGGAAGAGAAACACTCTACCTTCACAGATATCTGTTTCAGGGTTCCTGAAATAACCATCTTTACACTGGCACGAATAGGACCCCTGGCTATTGACACATGCAGTATCGGGCTCAGTGCAGTACGTGGTATTGCTATCTTCACACTCGTTTATATCTGAACAGAAAACATAATTCATTTCAAGTGTTATTCGTTATCTATCTATCTATCTACCTACCTACCTACCTACCTACCTACCTACCTATCTATCTATCTATCTATCTATCTATCTATCTATCTATCTATCTATC
>JAOBYE010419310.1:0-14067 GCA_025403585.1 Parazoanthus swiftii
AAAACCAGTCCCTGTGCACACCAGTTGTTTTTCTTCAGGTTTTTCATGTAGCGAATGAAATACGACTAAACAAAGTAAGTTTCTAAAAATAAAGCATTCATTCTCTTCACTTCACCTCCGTCTGAACCATGTGAATGCGACCTTTTCGAACCATGTGCATGTAGTTGTAAATGTCAACATTCTTCTGTTTCTTTGCTCTTTCTAACATGGCATCGATCACAATATAGGTTCCAGTTCGGCCAACCCCAGCACTGAAATGACACAAAAAAAAAATGTTTTTTATTGCTGCTATAACACTCTCTCTCAGATTTAAGCGACCCCTCCACCTTCTAGGTTTCTATTTTTTGTCACAATTTTGATTATGTTCCTAACATATTCTAGCCACGAAGTATGTAGTCGGTTGATAATATGAGATATTTACCCTATATTAGTCTTACTCTTGTACCAAAAGAGACCCAATACCACGGCATGAGTAAATTATAGTTGAAAAATACTGATAACATTTTTTCGCTAAGTGAGCTATATACATGTAAATTTCGACTCAACCAAAAATCAATAAGCCGTAGAAGGAATGGTAGGGGGTCGATACTCCTGGGTTGGAAGTTGGCAATCAGTTTGATTTCCACCGATTGCTAGCTTGATTATTTAAAAATTCCAAAATAAAACAGGGACAATGAGTAAGCTCCAGGACTTGTAAATTCACGTAGATCGGTTTCTCAGCACCATTTACATCTGGGTGTGGTTCAAACTAAAAACACAAAGATCACTAGTGCAGCGCGCCTATTTTTTTTTTTGACATTTTATAATACAATAAAGTCTTCGTTTACTTAAAATGGGCATCTGCACTCCGGTGTTCTGCAACTCTGACCTTCTTACCATTTCACAAGAGCACAATACTTGTCAATAGTAACGAAAAGTGCAAAGGGACTGTTCCCATGCTGCTGCTCAGTGTTTATAGTGCTGTTGGTATATGGTGGATTGACATAGTGCGACACTTTGTACGTAACATATAACTAAATGTTTTACCTGCAGTGTATTAGAACTGGTCCTGTGTCTCTTGGTGTCCGTGCTCTCACGCGTCGCCTTAAACTTATTATGTTTGTTGGCAGCCGGGGAACACCGTGGTCTGGCCACACAGTGAAGTGGAATTGAAGAATCGTACGGGTCTGGGAATCCTATCGGAAATAGGGAATTAATTACTGCAACTGAATTTGTGGCTAAAAACTATTAGTAAACTAAACTCTATTTAACGTCGTTACGCTGGGAGTGGTTGCCCTTTCTCCCGAGCCAGTGGCTTATGTTTAATCGCTCGACGGCACAGATATTGGCGTGAAAGTTGATTTTGTGAAGGGAGGAAAACCGGAGAACCCGGAGAAAAACCATCGGAGTCAGAAGGAGATCAACAAATCTCAGCTTACATGCGAAGCCCAGAAATCGATCCCGGGTCCACGGGGGTGGTAGGCACAAGCGCTAACCACTCGGCAGTCCTGACTCCCCAAGGCTAGTGCTTAGTTTAAGAGCAGTGATAAAAATCAAATTTAGAGTAGAATATAGAGTATCCAGTTCCTTTTGGTACAAATGGTCAGCCACGTGATACATTACCTTTTTACTTGAGTACTAAGTTTTCTTTTGAAGTTCTAGTTCTCCAATTTTGGATGCAAAATATTGGCGTATACCTAATAAAGTACTGATACGCTTATAACAGTTATGATAATAACAGCTTAAAAGTAAGCAACTGGTAGCTTGGTTTAATTATTTTGGTGTAGTTTAAAGTTAGCTCAACTCCCTTCTAATAATATTTCTATACCACATTAGTTTGCAATTTTACTGAGGACAGAATAAATCCTTAACTATAATCGACATAACAAATATTACCTTATTCAAAATAAAAGTCCTTATTGTAAAGTCAGCGAACGCTTCCACTTTGTGCAAAGATACTTTAACAGATCCATACTCTGCAGTGTTCTCCGGCCAGTACTGGTGGCATTTTTTCTATAAAGGAAAGTTAGCAGTAAGAAGCTAATAACAATACAGTGACCTGTTTAATTCGTCTACACCTTAAATTGTTGCACCAGGGCACGCTCAGTTGGAATGTGTTGGGCCCACAAAGTCACTCAAAACTGAGGCGAACTACTCCCTAATAATCTTCAAATCATGACGTATCATAAATGTACATGTATACACACGCACAAATCGCTTTATTTGGTAAAACCTTACCTTTCCCTTTTCCACAATGTTGGTAACCATGACAATAGAGCTAACTCTTTCGTTCCATACCATCAGCCAAAATATTGGAACCGTCGTAGGAATGGGTCCTAAAGAGTAATAAAACCGTTTCCTTACAATATACCTAACGGAATAGCTTAACTATATTAAATGATCGTTCTACTCTCACCAATTAACGTGTTTTTTAACTCTTACAGGGTTTGGGCGCATATTGTTCGGCTGCCATGGCTACATAATAACAATGGTATTTATTGGCACTTTGAAAAAACATAAGTTTTTTTTATCAGTGATAGTCCAATAAAGAAAAAAAAAACTGCAACTAATGATCTAAATGTTATATATTGACAAGGCATTTGTATTTAAAATAAATGCCTCTGACAAAGTTGGCGGTGAAATCCATTGGTGTCGCAGAGGTCATGGGTTCGATTCCCGTTCAGGCCTGAATTTTTTTCAGGCCTTATTCTCAACTGCTTAAGTTGAGTACTTTACTGCGAAGATCTTTCATTTGCTTGAAATCCATTATTGTATTGTCATTTAGTGACAAAATATAATAGAAAAGATTCTGGTAGTCAAACCTACCAAAATTAGAATTTACTTTTTAAATGTCACTTATAAAGGTTTGCCTGATTTCGTTCAGTGTATCATTACTACATACAAAAAGATAATGAAATTAATCAAGAACCAAGTTGCTTTTGCACAAGTTACATATCCGTTTTTCTCTCGGAACGTGTGTGTTTGCATAAAACAAAACGGCGTCGTCCCGTCGGAAAATCAGGTCTTTTACTAATTGTTACAAAGTTGTTGGTGTAACGTATACATATATAATTGAATATATTGCTAAAAGAGTGTCAGTTTCGCACAAGAGTTTCGTTTAAATTGTTTGGTCATTTTACGAATTACCAATTAGTAGTAGTAGTAGTAGTAGTAGTAGTAAACTTTATTTAGGCAGGGTGACCCTTTCAGCTCTAGGCTGATATACATGGGGGCCCTGCATCTATAATAACAATTTACAAAACATATTAATGGGTGTTACAATAAAAATGTCTAAAACTATGCTCAGACTAGAGATTAAAAATTTTCAAAACTATTTTTAAACTAGAGTATATGATCACTAAAAAACCCCTAATTTACAATATGTAAAACTAGTATTATGTGAAAATTAGTAAAAGTTCATTCTGCTTTTAAAAATTCTCGTGATAGTCTTGTAAAATCTTTGTTGTCGACGTTCCTAATTTTTGGAGGCAAACTATTAAAAAGACCTGCGCCGCTATTATGGATTTTAAATTTTTATAGCAAACGTCTAAAACAAATAAAATAATGCAGTTTTGTGTAATCATATAAGGATGTTAAAGTAGTTTCTAGTAACCATTAAAATATTTATTTCCAATTGTCTGTGTTACGCAAACCTAACCTCAGTATTTTGTTCTACAACTTAATGAACTGGTTATAAAGTTCTCTTTTGAGTTGATACCAAATCTTTAAAATTTAGGCAAGGGAAATACAACGTATAATATTCAAATGTAAACTAAATACCTTGAGTTGCAATGTAGACTTTCGGTGTTCCATCCCATCCCTGAAGACAATAAATATGCGGTGAATGTAGGAGCATTTTCGTAACTGATAATGATCTGGACAGTTTTTGCTTTTTAAGGATTGCTATAACAATCCTTAGCCTACTTTATTTGGATTTATATAGTTATTTAAATGTGCATGCAAATGCTCAAATCTATTAACAATCGCTTTTGCGAAATCATTTTAGTTGTAGATTAAAATGATTCCGAATTATTTTGTAGTTGAATAACTGAATTTATATTGATGTGGCTAAACATCATTACTGGCGCTCAATTCTTGCAATGTCCAAATCTGAAACAAGTGTAGCCATTTCCAATAATGTCGAAATTTTTAATAACACCATGTTGCAAGTTTTAATACAACAAACTAAAGCAATGTGTGAGGATACATAAATGTTTGTTATCAAACTTGCTTGCATTTGAGCGTATATTTAGGTAGCTAACATTCTAGAACGTGACAATTTAGTCAGCAACTGTCACTTATTCAGCGTTTCAGCAGATCAGTAAACCTTGTTGTGATTTTCACCATATATTTGTCATATCGTGAAGCTGTAAAATAAATAGGGAATAAAACAGTTTGTTGTTGTTGCTGGGTTTTGCAAATATTTTGTGTCAAGCGACGAAAAAACATGAAACATTGAGACTTAACATTGCCTAACTCGGGCCTTGTCGTATGTTTAATGAATATTTATATATCGAGATAGCGTATACTTCGATCTCACTTGGTCACTGCAATTGGTAGTTTGTTTTGAAAAGAACCATGAACTAGCTACGTGAAGTGGAATCATTGTTAATGAGAAAAAATGGCCGGCAATTGTTTGGTACATGTAGATTGTTTACATCCATCTGTATGCTTATCGTTTCTGATTTCTGTTAATAAAATATTAACAAGATTTTGAATTGAAACTGAAGAGAGAAAAGATAGAAATAAAAAAAAGAAAAAAAATGTCCGAGATGCGTTCACCGATAATTGAACTATAGCCGACTCCAAATCCGATGCCCTAAACGCCATTTGCTGTGACATACTCACATCTATGAAGTTAGCGTTAATGTACTTCACACCACCTGCAGGTTCAACGTTCACCCTTGAATGGTCGTCTACAAAATCATTTGGAGGACAAACATTAGCATCAAGTAATAATTTATGCCACTGTATAATGACAGCACAAAGCAGTTGCTTTAGCTGGAGCTTCTGATAACAGCGTAGTGATTACGTTTTTGGAAGCAATTCAAATGCCATAATAACTGGTTTAATAACTCGCATGAAAAAAAACACCATATTGATCCTGAGTAGCTAAGAGCAAGGCAGTTTTAAAAAAATTCAGTGCGGAAAAAAGGAAATTTAGTGTGAATTTCTATGGCGCAAAACAGCATGATTGGCGATAAAAATTAAATTAAGAGAAGTTTTTCAAAATGATTGAGCCAGACGATATTTTCATCTCGTAGTTAAAAACGGCCATTAGCAGCCGTAAAATACAAGAGATATAAGACGTGTTAAAATCGCTACAATGTTATTGATTACAGTTTCACGCTTCAAGGCGATCGTCAGGCTGAATGTGTATGTAGCTTAGCGTGCTTTGAACTGGCGGCGTAAAATGTGTCTTTTGAAAAGGTTTCGTTTAGCAGCTTTTGAAACGCAATAGGTTTTCTGATGTGCACAAATTGCAATGTTTGTCGCCGCTCCTGTGGGAAATGGCTTGTCTCAGGATAGACGACTTGATTACGTAAATGACAATGGCCACCTTTTCAAAATTCCCATACTTATTGTGGCAATGTAGGACTTTTCGAGTAACTCGTGCTAATAAAGGAAAACGTCCATTTCTCACGCGTGTGTGAATCTCCTTGCTTGTATTGTTCTATCAGAAATTATAACTCATTTTTCAACAGGTTAATTGCCTTTACTCTCTTTTGGGGCTAGTAAGTTCGTCTACTCAGTGCCCCAGCCAGCTTGAGAGTAGTAACTTCGTTGAAACCGTACATCATTTATCATAAACTGACAAGGAGGGTTTTACCTCGTCACTGATTTATGTTTTAATAACTTAAAAGCTATTCATATTTCATTTTTCTTTCTTGTTCACTTTATATTGGCACCAATCTCTCAAGTTATGTAATTTGTTAGTTAGCTGTGTATGCTAATACGAAATAGTAGCTCAAAATCTTTGTGGAGAAGACACAATCCCTGAATTTATATTTGCGTTCCCATCGGGTCATTACTCCCTGATATACTAGTTACTGCCAGTGACTACATTTACAATAAAGCCTGTACTTACAAGCCATTATGTTAGCAAAACGATTAAGTCTCTTGTTTTCTGGTTTCTCGGCAACTGTCCAAGGAAACTGTTTGGATTTTGGCAATTCCTGTTAAGAGTAAAGGAAACAAACCGCAACTTTTCCAACTGTAATCGCAAAATGAGAAAAAATCCTTTTGTAGACAACTTACGAGGGGGTTCGTGTCTGAAAATATTTTCAATGTCTAAAAGACTGAACAGACGGGTAATATTCTTTTCAGCCTATTGCAAGGTACGGTCCTTGAAAGTATTAACAAAACGCTTTAAGAAAGTAACGTCCTGTTGACATTTAAATATAATTATAGTTTTGCCGAGTTGATAGTGTAGATATAAAAACAGTTTACTGAATTTTAATTGGTATCTGCTAAAACAACTAAGGATGCAGCTTCTTGTCTACGTTTTTGCTTAATTCAGTTGTTTACTTGTATTCAATAGTTGCAAATACTTTTATCAAGATTCGAATGTGGTGTATTAACTGAATTTTGTTATTTGATGCTACTAAACTTGTAATTCGAGAGTTGTAATTAGGAACTTGTAAAACCCAAGTGTTAGTTTTATATTGAACTGACTTTTCCTCTAATTTAGACTATCTTTTCGATCTTTCAAACTCATACTTGCAGACCCAGTGTTTAATATCATCTGGTCCACCAATCATAGCGCCCAAACACTAATACTTCGGCTTTTAATAGCCCTTTTCCAAATTATGCTCCATTGCTCACAAAGCAAAATCTTCAAGTTGAGGCTAGGTGATCTCTTATCACATTTGTTGTAATTTTGAGCACTTGGCCTCGACTCAATGCTTTTGTTTGTCGGCAATTGAGCGTAGTTCGGAACTTCATAGCGAAACTTGTAATTTAAATCGATTTTTCAATTATATTTTGCACACTTTTGTTACCACTTTGTAATTTATTTTGGATCCGCACCTGTAAACGCAAAAACCATTTAATAAAATGTTGTTAAGAAAAAAAAAAGTAATTCGGAAAATGGTTATTAGTTCTGCTACCACTAACGGCAAGTTAGTACCTAATGTATTTTTTCAGAGCATCTTACTTTGTATTCTTGTCTCAATCTGGTGTAGTTTGCTCCTTTAACTCTGTTCATGTATTCCGAGAACTGAACCACGGGGATTGGTTTGTGGTGTCCGTCTTCAAGGGCGTTGCTATACAATTCATTCTCTCCTCCCGAAGCAGGAACTGTATATTGGGGTGCTACTAACAAATTTCATTTTTTTCATTAACCAAAGTTAACTATCTCTTTAAACCTATACGATATACAGAAAATTATGAGGTGGTTAACACTAAAAAAAACAGGTTCACTACAAATTTGCAATAAAAGGTGTATAGTGACAATTTAATGAAAAATGTAGGTACTTGCAAAATTTAAAAAAATCGTAGATTACCAAGAATAAAGAGTATTTACCAAGAGCAAAAAGACTAAAACTTACAAAAAATATAGAAAAGAAGTGGCGTTGGCGTTGTGTAAATTGTTATATATTTTGGGGTGGTACGTACCGAGACGTAGGGACATAAATTCAATATCATTACTAAAGCATTTGTTGTTGTCAGCGGTTGGGCAAGAAGACAGTTAAGGATTCGACTAAATGTCATTGACATATATACAAACGGCTAAAATACATCGTAGAGAAAAGTGGAGTGACTGCTCATATTTCGTAGAGTGATAATGTACAATACGATGTCAGGATTACAGTAGCCAAGTGCTGAAGAAACCATTCCTGAATGACTGACAATTCAGCAAGTTTTATCAATATGATTGATAATTCTCTAGATACCTTTTTGAGTTTCTAAATTTTCATATTTTGTTGATCTTTCCTTTAACGATAGATTGGGAAACGACGTAACGGCTTTTGCAGCAACCGGAGAACGTCTATCTTCTTCAGTGTGTCCTTCAGGCACTAGGTTGGCATTACTGCCCCCAATGCTATTGGGCTGTAATGCCGTACCTCGTAATGTCATTTGTTCAGTTTCTTTTGCCTTGGTATTTCTGTTTCGTCGCCTGTTGATCGTGATTTAGAAAACGGTAGGGGTTATAGTTTTCCTAAATTTGCATACAATCTACACTGACAATAAAAATAATACAATAAGAAACTTCCAGTTGCGACCTAGTTTTTTGATAGCATTCAGTGAGTAATTACTTTTGAAAATGAAGGGAGGAGCCCGGAAGGACAGGAATTTGCTTTGATGGTTTGTCAACATGCAAGACAAATTGAGCGCTAGCACTACCTGCCCTGGAAGGGGTGCCAGTTAGCAACGCTATTTCGACCTATAGCACGATGGGACTTTCTGGCTTTTCTAGAATGTACATGTATCTATACTAACAATACTAACATTTTACTTGCAGCTCTCATCATTCATTGCTATTAAAGCTACATGTTTCATAATTAATGACGATGTGTGTTTGTGAAAACTGTAAGTTAGTGAAGTTTTCTCACTGAAACTGTACAATGTAGGTGTAGTTATTGTAAGTACATATCTCATTTCTTCTACAGTTTTCAAAACAACAACAAGTTATTTTCGGACACCTTGGAAAATTTGCGAACGTACGATTTAAGACGTTATATCAGGTCATCACTTGTTAAACTAAATACTACAGTTGACATTAAGTAACTCCAAGTATATTTAAAGTTTGGACGTTGCAAGCAATTTTTTATACTCAATTTTGAAAGGAAGTCCGTATCGCCACAGGTTTGCATGGGGCCACAAAAACCCCGACCAAGTATATCTAAAAGAACGCTTGCAAAATAATAAAGTGACGGTTGTGAAGTGCCTGATGCAACAAAGGATAAATTGAAACGACATACCGTTTACTTATTTACATAAACATGTTTTTTCACAGGGGCGGAATTAGTGGAGGGACCCATAGCCAAAATAACGTCTTTTGGAGCACAGATGCCTTTTATCCAGCTTCGAATTTCCAAAATTGTAGGTTTTGCCGCCCTTTTCCCGAAATTTCTGGATTTACTCCTGTCTTGGTATTGTTGCTCCTGTTGAGGTTAGCATTTTTGTCCGTCCCAGGGGACAATTGAGGAACGGATATTGCAGGGGACTGAGACAGTTTTCCTTCAGGGGCAGGTGCCTTTGGATGGGGGAGCCAGCAGACGCTCTTCAAGTACGTGAGAAACTAAGGGCCTCGGGGCCTAATGTTTGAATCACAGAAACAATAGACAAACAAGTTGGAAAAAACTTTTTAGGTAACTATTAAAAACCTTATTAAATAAATAATGTGGGAGCTGAAATATCGTATATAATCATTTGACTTCTATATGTTCTCTGTTAGTGGCACAAAGGATCTTACCATTTAATAAAAAATATGATGAAGATAATGAGAGCAACGACCACAACTGAAAAAACAACGCCAGCGATAATTGGTGCGCCACTGTCTCCTCCCTCCTCTGCAGTTGGAAAAAACAAAAACCAAAATTGTCTTTGCACTTTGTTTGAAGTGATTGCGGTATTAGAATCACAACCACTTGCAAAAGCCCCTACTTAACCAAACTATGTAAAACATAAAATTCCAACCTAATGTTTTTTATTAGTATAGTTAAAGAGGATATCATACCATATCATGTCATACCATATCATATCATATCATATCATATCATATCATATCATATCATATCATATCATATCATATCAAATCATATCATATCATATCATATCATATCATATCATATCATATCATATCATATCATATCATATATTATATCATATCATATCTTTATTGAAGCTCCCATCGGCTGGGCTTTTCAGCTACAACGCATCTGTCTAAGTTAAAATAATCTGTCTGATCTATCTTACTATCTAATGCAAATTACTAATTGAAAAGCTATACAAATTACATGTTTAAGAAAGCTATCTAAATTACATGTTTAAAAAAGCTATATAAATTACATGTTTAAGCTAGGGTAATTGAAACACTATAAAGGAGTAATGGATGAAATGCGTGAAATTATTAAGGTGACAGTAAAATATTAATCAGTCGGCGTTTGAAAACTTGGGCACATTTGGCAGTTCTTACATCGAAACTTAAGGAGTTCCACAGTTGAGTTCCACGATAAACGAAGGACCTTTGTCCAGTGGATATGCGACAACGACAACCTTGCGGCGGAGAGGGGCATGTGCATCTAGAATAGAGTTCAAAATGCGGTCGTAGCCTTTGGCGAGCTCGTTGTCTTTAAGTCTAGTCAGCTCGGATTTAGCAATGTCTTTCTGAAACGCTGTAATGTCAATGTTCTTATACTTGCGAAATGTTAGCTCTCTCGCAGTAGTCGCATCAGATGGAATGGCTAGCGAGCACTCGGCGAAGCAATGGTCGGATAAAAACAGTGACGGGCGCGGTGAGATAACCATCACATCATTGGAAGACCTGGTGATAATAATAAGGTCAAGCCAATGACCGGAGACGTGAGTTGTAAAGTTAACATGCTATATTAACATGCTGAATCAAACCGAAGATCTCAAAAAGGTCAGCAAATTTCAAAGCATCAGCATCCGTTGCATCGTCCATGTAGAAATTGAAATCTCCAGCGATAACTAGTACCTCTGGGCAGAGCACCAAGTTCTCGAGAAAAACACTGAATTCCTGCATAAATGCACTCGTAGCCACAGGGTGTGTCTCTGAGTAGGGTGGGCGATATATAATGACAAACTTTGTAGAGCGGCCACAGGCGACGATATTCCACTCAGATGATTCAAATGAACTGTTGTTGATGACTTTCACTTAAAGCGATATTCAAGCTGTCCCGCACAAATATTCCAGTTCCACCACCATTTCGACCATCAGATCTGGGAGCACTCCTGAAAGAATATCCGATCGAGAGGAGCTAAAGCTACCAGAGCGACGATGTCTTCATCTCGTAACCATGTTTCCGTGACAGCACACACGTCGTTTTTTTTTTATGAATTAGATGATCCACAAAAACCTCAACTTTGTTCCTAGTAGTGATCGAGCGTTGACATTTCCAAAGATGACGGATTTCTTACACAGAGGGGATTGTTTGTTTTGCACTCGTTTGAGAAGAATAAGGTATTGGTGATTTTGTCGAGGAAGAAAATTGGTTGTAGCGATTGGTTTATCAGCGACACCCATCGAACCCGAGAGTGATGCTTCAGTTCCGAAATTGGTCAATAAAGAATCTCCAGGGATCGCCAAGCGTGGAGGTGTTGAGAAGCCGCGCAAGCGATTAAAAGGCATGGTCGAGTGGGAGCCGAAAATGTCGCTGTTGCTACTGCCGTTCATGCAGGTGTCAACTTGAATATTTAATGAGTCATTTGAACCGGTATGCAAATAATCAACTTTATCTTGAACTCCATGGTCGTAAAATCCGTCAGAAGTTATTCCAGTAGAAATTGATGATGAGTGTGAAGAGAGGTTGCAAATAGATGAAGTCACATTCCTCTTTGATCCTCCTCTACAGTCGCTGCGTGTCTGCCTAAATCTTGATATAATTTCTAAGTTGAAATACTGTCCGCCAAAGTTGAGTGTTGAGTGGCCTCCATGGTGACACAAGAGCCGATCTTGAATAAGCCAAGGCCATAACGCAGTCTTAGAAGGCTAAATTTTACAATAGGGATATAAGAGTATTTAGAATCTCTTAATTAAGAGAATAAAATTCGTGAATCTCGTCGTTAAAAGAATACAATTTGTGAAATATCGGGAGCTAGTAAAAACGTGTGCAGCCACGAGGCGCTCCGCTGGAACGGTTTCTTTGCCGTTCTAGCTTGTAGCTAATGGTTGTTTTAAAGAAAAATCTTTATTTCGTTGTTTGCATGTGGTACCGGGGCTTTCTCCAAAGTGGCCCTCGCACCGGTTTGTCTAGAGTGATCGAAGAACATCCTTCATAAACACTAAATTTTTCATCCGTGAAGTCAAATACACAAAACAAACAAGGTTCACTTACTTTACGCCTTTTGTGTTGTCTTGAGTGATCTTGTGGAGTATTACTTTGCGGAGTTTATCGCTAACGCTATCCATAGACCAATTATTAATCGTACTCAGTTTCTTTGTATAATTATACCAACTATAATTACTGAAATAGGTTAGAGTTGCCAGTTAGGCCTCACTTTTGCGAAAACAACTCGTAGTTTAAACTCTTTTTTGACCCTATTCATGTGGCGATTTTTAGAGCCGGTCAGATGTGCTTATTATTTAGCATCCACATTCACTGAACGGACAGTAAAACCTTATTATTTATGGAAATTGGAAGGATTTCACATTAAAATTGATGCGAAGTAATATTCTACGGCGCTGCGAAAGATGCCTGTTTCACTCTTCAGAACTCAGGCTTTTAACGGCTCCCAACGCCACCGTAAAATTTTTTAATCCAGTAAGAACCTTCAGCTATCAGAGTTTCGGGGGAAAATGGTTTGGGCGCGAAACTGAGTTGGCACTGAGATTTTACAGAAAAGCTGACGTCTAGGACAAATAGAAAAAAATCCGTTTCTAATCAAGGCAACCATCTCAAAATTGTTGCCGCATTTACCTTTTTTTCAAATGTAGAAAGCACTGCTCTGTTTCGATGCGAATCGAACTAAACGACTACCAACTACCGATATCAGATGCAGATCTGTTTTTTCCCGACACTAGCGCGTTCCAGAGACGCTAAAGAACTGATCTTTACTTTAGTGACAGATGTTTCTTCGCTTTAAGATGTAATAACTGAACTCCTTCAAGAATCTTACTATAGAAAAGCTCATTCTTCATTTATTGGTTTGAAAAATTCTGATGAGGATCTGGATTTTTTTTATTTCTCCTTATACAAGGTTCATAATAGCAACACGATTGCATGGTAAGCATTTCTCTAGAGGTGAAAACTAAAAACTCATTTTTGCAAATAAAATGTAAAACACATACATAACAAATTTCTCAGTCAACTAGACAATCATGCGCCCTTTTTTTAAAGACTTAGGTTTTCCTTTTTGTAAAATAGCAAAAAAATGGTTAACATAAGTCACAATACCTTTTTGCGAATTCCCGAAATTTGCAGTTACCACACAACCACAGACGTTCTCTGCCTGTGTTGCAACAGTAATGGCCAGCGCATAGGCAAAGACAAGATGCCCCAAAGGCAGCTGTGCTCTCTTCATAACTGATTTAAAAACGATTATATAAGCGGTTTCAAAGAAAGAATTGGTGTGATCAGCGGCAAGTGCAAAACGTTGAATGATTTTACATCATCAGAATTTTGTCGTGCGCACTAACTCATCATTTATAAATTCTATGTTTGGAGGTCGTTAAAGTCGAATTCTGTCTCAAAAAAGAATGCTCTGGAAGCTTTTTAATATTTAAACATGGATAGTTTTTGTATCCGTGGCAACCGGCAAATAAAGAATATACATGTAGTACTTCCGACATGTTTGATTTAATGGCCTTTACTCCTTCTTATCACAGTCCTTTAAAAACTCAATACTATGAGGGTAAACTCAAAGGCTACAAACCTCAAAGCAATGATTTGAAAGCGTAAGTGTCCTAACTAGCCCTAGCTGGACCAGCCGAGTTAACTCTCAAAAAAGACAGTGGTAGTTTGTTTGTAACATCTTGCTGTGTTTGTTTGGGATTGAACCCGGGACCTCCTGGTTGGCAGTCAGAGACCTTACGCGCACCTTGTTTAGAAAAGACCTGCCAAACATGCAGAGACTAAATCTTGGATAACGACTGTGTGTTTATGCGCACGTTTTATCACTTTCAGTTCGGCTCAATTCTCGCTGCACAGACCTAAACGTCGCTATGGAACTTCTCAGTTCAGCTTTTGACTGAACACAACGATCCTTCCTTTTAGGAAATTTTTACCATTGCCTTGCCGCTAACTTCTTTACGAAATTGCTCGATCCTGTAAAGAACTACTCTTAATTTGATTCTTTGATGTATATGGTTAAAAAGTAATTATACTAGGCCTTTTCACACTAGAATCGAAAGTAGGTCTAAAGTAGGTTGTTCCCTCCATCCTACTTTTGGACGTGATGTTT
>JAOBYE010419421.1:0-14065 GCA_025403585.1 Parazoanthus swiftii
CACCAACACAACAAGACAACAACTGAACACCGAAGCAAAATTAAAAGTGGCATCAATTTATTATTTCGTGGGCTTATAGTAGCGAATACAAATGCATGCGCAGTCGAGCGTTTTCAAACCGATTCATCGTATACACGCAAACGATACGAAAACCGATATGTGTGGACGGCGTCTAACACGTAGGCGCAAAATGCGACTAGCATCCTAAATTAAAATTACGACATGGTACCGATGATTTATCTGTACTGCATTACCTCTATTAAGATTAATCCCACTTTTTAAGTCATAATAAAAAGCGACGATAGTTTTTTGCATGGCATGGCTAGACGTAAGTCGTACAGGTGGATTAGGATCAGTTTTAATCTTTTCAGAAAAAAACATTTCCTACTTTGAATTTTGAGATCAAAATCCTGTTTAAGTACACACAGCAGTGCATAAACTAAGATTAGTCCCTATTTTTCCCTCTCTCGTCTCCTGTTTTTTATCTTTGCCCGAGTGTCGGCTTTCGTGATTTTTTTTGCGGCAAGATGGACTAATCGTAATCTACAGCGGCAAGGCACCTAAACATAACAGTGTAATCGTTATACAGGGCCGTAGCAAGCCTTGGAAAACTGGGGGGCACTCCCAAGAGCCGAAGGTGTGAGCCTTTTAGGGGGGTCCGGGGGCATGCTCCCCCGAGAAATTTTGAAAATCAGTTTGTCTAAAAACGTGTTTCCTGGGTTTTAAACGCCATTTGAAACAAAATCAGAGTGTCTAAAACTAGTAAAATATGACAAGCTTTTCTCAAACTTGGAGCAATTTTCTGAGCTTGATATATTTGACACATTTACTGGGGAAAAAACTGGGGGAGCACGGGCCCCACCGGCCCTACCCCTTGCTACGGCCCTGTCATCCAATCCAAGAATCATAATGTCGAATCTTGAAATAAAATGTTAATAAACAATACGTATGAATGTGTCTTGTTTTTATGATATAATTTAAATATGGTCTGTGTATACTTGAACATCGTAAAAAAAAAAATCAGAGAGAGAGAGAGAAGAAACGAGAGAGGAAGAGAGGAGAGACAGATTTTCACTACATTTTCCTGCTTTTGTTAGCAGTGCCAGTAACCCAATAGTTTATTGAATAATAAACCAATCATTCAAAGTAGAGTTTCTGAAAATTATTTGTCGCTAGTTATAAGCAAAAACTTAAAAACGTCTTCCAATAATTAGATCTTTTAGAAAACTAGAAAAAAATTACCTTTTGGTCGTTTTGTGTTTTTTTAGAAAAATAGAGCCGTGTATAGTTGACAAGCTATAAACAAACTGCTTTGTGGAAGTTGTAAATGTATTCTCATTGTCTCTACTTTGTGTTTTTGTTTTCTTATCTTTGTATGGCGAACTAAAGCTACCAATACTTAAAATAATCCCTGTTTTAACAGCACCATAATGAGTTGTCGTGCTCACCACTGTAATTTAGAGGTAGCGGTTTGAAATGTTGGTAGTTTACTCCTACCAGAGACCTCAACCTATTTCAAGGTGCTGCTCATAACTTAATCATAGTTATCTGCCTTATTTGTAAATTTTAGCTAATCCCAAAATAAGGAGAATTGATCGTCTATGAGGCAGCTGGGGACTTGTTTTATTATGCTTGATGAACACCTCATTTGGAAAATTTCAAACTTCTTCTTTGCATTGTTTCTGTTTTTTTAACAAAGAAACAGATCTTAGTTTTTACCGTTGTGATATTTTTGAAACAAATTAAAATTTGAGAAACTGAAAAAAATGCCAGTAGTAATTAGCTTGCCTTAACAGCTGCGTATCGTGTCGTTTGTGTTTGTGAAGAATAATGTGATCGCTGTTAACTTTTGCTCTTCATCCTTAGCTGCCTTTGTATATGGCAAAACCACGTCAGAACACAGCTTCCTTCGACAACCCACAGACATTCTCCTTTCGATCGATCTCAACATCAACTATACACATATTCGCGGCAAACAAAAAGAAACTTTGAAAGGAAAAGTTTAGTATGATAATCAGTTGGTTGTTTAAAATGACTATTACGGGTAAGTGGGAAAGAGAGCTGCAATTGGTCAGTTATTCTAAGGAAGTCTTCAGAGCACCCTTTGGGATCCTCCACACTGACTTATCAACTTTGAATATTCCTTACTGTCAAGTCACGAGCGGCTGGGTCACTATACCTTCCAACTAAAGCAGATGTTAAATATTCAAAGGAACCGACAAGACTCTATGTCTATGACTGTATATACAAATACTTCCACGCCTTCATAGCTGTTGAAAAAAAAACTGAATCTAAATATTATCACTTTTACTACATTTATACTACATTAATACTTTATGGAGTAATAAACCAGATTTTTAGATCAGCATTTCGGAAAATGAATCATTACTGGTCACTACAGCATAAAAATATCAGTTTCGTATGCTGTCTTACAACTCGCAGTGAAAGGTTTGCACTTGATAGTTTGTATTCTAAAATGTCCTATCGCAATGCAGTTGCATGAGTATCCCTACACCTAGCAGCAGTCCTATTGTTATTCTAAAAGTGTCCCCAACATTCACCTCTAACATAAAAACAACACAAAAGAAAAAGTAAACACGCGTCTTATAGGAACACATAGGCGAGTCACTAACGGAGAAAGAGCAAAACTCTCTGACCCTGGCGGGAATCGAACCCACGACCTCCGGAACAGATCACCGTTGCTCTACCAACTGAGCTACAAGGCCAGATGGGAGCTAGTCGTGGGTAGTTAAGATGGTAATGAAGATGGTAATGAAGAACACTCGTATGACCAATTCCACTCGGGTATGACCCGTGTTCTCAATTGAGAAATATTGGGTACTAACCATTGACTAATGTTAGACGGGTGATCTACATCCTTGAAATCTGTTTTTCTCATGTTTGTTGTCTAACAAAATAATTAACTTGGAGTTTTGAAAACTAGCGCTATTTTACAGCTATGGATTTGGTTCAGAAGAACTTGAAGTAGCACATTTTCGAGAAACCTTTAAGCTTGGTTCACACTAGCGACGGACACTGCGGAAGCGGAGACGGAGAAAGAAGCACGAAATCCCATATACAAGGAACGGAAGGGCCTGTTTTCTTCTGTTCCGTCTCCGTTTTACAGGGTTTGTATGGGATTTCGTGCTTCCATCTCCTTCTCGCTTCCGTCTTCGTCGCTACTGTGAACCAAGCTAACTATTTACAAAGTTCACTGACTTTCGCTAGCAATTAACCCGATGTTTCTTTCAGCTAAAAATTATTGGCCGACCAGCTTGACGTCAAAAACTACAACTTCGTCTAACATGCGCTACTGTTCCACACAGACTGAAGTCATAAGTGTCCACATTTAAAGCGTATAGTTCGGTCGACATGCAGCGTAATGGAACTCTTCTTAGCGACCAGTATTGTTTGATAAATGCATGGTCTTTTAGCATTTCTGTAACAACAGTCCACCTGCCGACACGCAAAACAGGCTTAATTTCAATTATGCAATGAACCCGTCAGTCATATACATCAAACTCACACGAGGAACGCTGAATTATGAATCGCCTTTTGTTCAAGTAGTCTTTACAACTTCCCGAATAAATTCCATTTTCAAACTTTGAAATTTAACGTGCGCATGATGACCAGCTGCCATTAGTTAATTAATTCCTAGCTAATCTAGAACATAACACTTTATTGCCAAATGCATTCTAAACGTGGTCTGGAACGTTCTGGGAGAGTGTTTGCTGCAAAGGAGACTTCAAGATACTTGAAGTCTATGGTTTTCTCAGAAACAACAACAACAATTTATTCGACCCATTTACAGATATAGCAATATTTACAATATAAATACAAAAAGATACATAAATTAATATATAAATGCATAAGTACATATAATTATAAATAAGTAATCAGGTCGGGTAGCCTAGAAAAACCGTAGGGGCTTGACAAGCTAGGCTACCCTTTTTACAGAATTAAATACGATTTATTTTATTTGGTCGGAAAAGCGCAAGTTCGCACACACCCACGCATTCACACATAACACACACGCACACAATACTTAAACTAGGTTAAATCGATTTTGTTTAAAGCAGAAAAGAGAAACAGAGAGCAGAGATTAACTGCATTGGTTAATTTTGATAATGACTAATAGTGGTCAATAAAGGATTCTTTTAACTTACGTTTAAAAAAAAAAAAGTTGATGATTTGAGAGAGGTATCAATAGAGTTCCAAATGACTTGTCCTTGATACCTCATGTTGCCAAGTCAATAATTTGTTCTAGGTTGACTGAGTGAATATAAGGATCTAGAAGAGAGTCTGGTGTTATAATACACCTGATTGACAGGCGTAAAAAATGAGTTAAAGTTTTCTGGCAAATCATTGTTATAGTACTTGAACATAAATGTAGCTGTGCAGATTTTAACAAGGTCTTGTAATTTTACCAAGTTCAAATATTTAAATAAAGGGTTTGTATGCTTAGTGTAAGAGGAAAAGGTGATGATTCGTATAGCACGTTTCTGGAGAAGGAAAGAGGGTTGATGATAGAGTCATATGTTTGCCCCCAGGGAATCAAAGAGTAAGTTAAAAACGGGTATACCAGAGCATAGTATAAACTTAAGAGTGAGTGCTAGTCCACAAAATATCTAATTTTTGAGGGAAAGCCTATATTTCTTTTAACTACCTCATCACATGGGTAATGTGGATATCCACTTAAGATTGGAACCCAACATAACTCCCAGGTACTGAACTGCCTTATTATCAATAGTAATTTATACTGAGAAAGGTATCTTTTTTTTATATACCTTGATTTGATTTGTCGATATTTAATGAGAGTTTATTATCACAGAGCCATCTT
This sequence comes from Parazoanthus swiftii, assembly GCA_025403585.1. Classification (NCBI taxonomy): domain Eukaryota; kingdom Metazoa; phylum Cnidaria; class Anthozoa; order Zoantharia; family Parazoanthidae; genus Parazoanthus; species Parazoanthus swiftii. The sequence continues at coordinate 4,841 of JAOBYE010419421.1, forward strand.
CTGATTTGCTTTAGCTCATTATTGATGGAGCTTTCGAGTACTGTTAAATTTGTGCCGGCACAAAACAGACTGGAAAATCAAAAGCCATGTCATCAAAAAACTTGCTGGTAATAACTCGAAATACAAAACTGTCATCACAATATTTATGCATATAATATTCTTGAAAAGCGTGACCTGGAGTTTATGCTAACACTGGCAAACAGGCGCCAGTTTAAATACGAATTGCATGGCGAAAACCGCGTTAGTTTCCCCTCGTTTTAGGAGCAACAACATAAAAAGTTCGTTTGCATATTAAGGGGAGGTACAATGACATGCCATTCCATTAAACTGTCCATGAGCCACAACAGCAGGAGTTACGTTTTTAAAGCTTTACTTTAAACCTTTCCCATTTAATTTAATTTATATTATAAGATTTTACTCTTTTGGTTAATTTTTTATTATGTATACCATGCAAATACATTCTTAACTTTCGTGAGGTTGTATCATATATTCAAACTACTCAAGGCCGTTTTTGTCATTCCTCTTGTTACCTCTTCGTCTATTGCAAATAGGTGGGTTGCAGGAAACTTTGGTTTAAAATTATGCGGATACTGCGGACTTATCGTATCAGGCGCTTCGCTGTTAACTGTAATGCTCTTAGCAGTCAACAAATATTTCCGAGTAGTTAAACCCCAGTTTTACTGTAACATCTATTCCAAGAAAATTTCTACAGTTATGGCAGTCACTGCATGGACTGTAACAAAATTTGCAGCAAGCGACGGTTACCATCTTGTAGGAGTTCGTTTTAAAATCTCTCGCTTAAACCCAACAAGAGCCAAAGGTGTGAGCCTTTTAGGGGGGTCCGGGGGAATGCTCCTACATGGCCGCCATGCCCTTTGTCATTTTATTCCCTGGGGATTAAGTGAAAACGCCCTATAGGGCTGGAACCGTCTTCCAAAACGGTCTCAGAAAGCAATGGTGCAAATGCTGAGCAATGCACAAATTAATGGGTACAAATCGTGATGAAATATGGACATTGGACTTTCCTTATTGCATTGTTTTTTAGGTGAGATAAAGTCATATGCATTGTGCAAAAACAATAGTGTTTGGAAGATTGTTAATGATGAATTGTCTGAAACACTGCTTTTTGGAAGCGTTTGATTATAGACGGACCCACTCCTTTTGTAGTTTCAGGAGTAGCGAATAGCATTGCGTCGTTTGATAGGTTAGGTTAAACTTCACGACTGAGTATTAAAGCCATTGATTTTGAATTGTGCTCAAGATAAAGAAAAAACCGAAATGCAACGAGATTTGGACAATGCATTTTTAAGAGTCTTTCAAAGGCGTTCATTTCTGCAAAAAAAACATGTTACCTTGTCTCATTTAAGATACAATACATGCGGAAAACCACGTTTCATTTTGCAAAGACATGCCGTAATAATTCGTATTAATAGCAATACTGACGTAGGTGGTGTTTGACCGGGGCCTTAATCAATTGCTGGTTTGCACTCTTTCCCCAGAGACTCCAAAGACAAAGGGCGCGGCGGCCATGTTGGTGTTCACAACAAAAGAAAGTAATTACAACTCTATTGTTATTGTACACCAACATGGCGGCTTTCACGTCACATGCATACCACCTATAGACCAATTTCGATATGTTAATATTCAACCTGAAACAAAAGACATCAACATGAGGTGATTGGGAATGAATTAAAGAGTTTGTATTGATAATTCCCCAGATCTGCGTGTTGATGCTTTTGTTTCGGGCTGAGTTTTAATATTTCCAAATTGGTCCACTTACCTCTCCAGAAATGAAAAGGAGCATAACACTGTTCCCAAAAAATTATCACAGAAAGCAACACTGTCAAAAATTGCAAGCTTTTGTTTGTGCAAACCACGTGTCAATTTGTCTCACCTAAGATACAATGCATGTGGGAAATGCACTGTGTTAATCGCGTTGCAATTATGGCAGTTTTGTGAATATGCGTCCATAAATAAAGTCACTAAACCTAAACAAACACAACCAGTCCAAGACGCAGAACTGAAATTGAATTTCTTGAGCGAACAAACCGACATCCTCGTTTAGTAACTACATTGCGCAGCTTAATTTTAGGTTTGTTGGAACATTTTCTTTTATCATCAATTTTCCAAGCCTTTTTAGCGTGCAAATAACGTATCTAAATGTTGAAACGTAAACACACAACTCTAATCTTGTTCAAATACTTGAGATGAATTGTCTTAATTTAAGAAATGACCATAATTTTAAGCGTTCTTCGTGTCGAACAGTCTGCATGTAACACCTTCGTCGAGTTACGTTGGAAAAATTGTTTTCTTGGTACAGAAACAAGTTGAAGATGTAACTCAGTTGCAGCCCATATAATTTGGTATTAATTCTCATTTACACTCTCCATTTTTGCGAATAACTTCATCTTTGACCACAAAAAATAAAATGATTTCAACTAAATGGTCTTGTGATTTGTGGTTGGAAACATAGCGAGTGAAGAATCTTGTCTCATCCTGCGACTTTGCATTTCGGCATTTTTGGCCAAGTTTTTGACACACTGCCACAAACAAAATCAATACCGTTTTTCTGAAATGTTTTCTTTCAGCAAACGTTGGACCTGTTGTTGATGTGAAAAAATCTCATCTCACTAAGAACAACATTGACAGTTTCCTGGAAACTTTGCTTATTAACAACATGCAACAATAACAGTGTTGTGCCTGAGGCCTTAAAAAGTGCAACCAAACCAAACTGCAAACAAAACAGCCCAGCTGTTCCAAGATGCAAATCTAGACTAGCTACAAAAAAACGAAACCTATCCAAATGTTGTCCATCATGGTAAAACTAGCTGGTCCTCGGTTTAGCCTTATAAACAATTAAGTCCATAAGTAAACAATTAAGTCCATAAGTAAACAATTAAGTCCATAAGTAAACAATTAAGTCCATAATTTAGCTTTGGATTTTTCATTGACAAGGCTCTCCTTTAACCTTCCAGTATGCAGGGGGAATCTAAAGTTCCCGAACAGCTTTGCCACAAGACCACAATCACTGGTACTGCTAACGGTAAACAGTTCCGTTTGGAAGGAGAAGGAGAGGGGCGACCGTATGAAGGCCAGCTTCGTTCGCTGCTCAAAACAACCAGCGGTCCTCTTCACGTCTCCATGCATCTTCTGGATGTAGTTGCACTGTTTGGTCACCCAACGTACAGTCATTACCACGAGCAAACCAAAGAGCTATTCAAGATTTCCAATGGTTATGAATACGAAAGAGACATCAAGTTTGAAAATGGTGGCTATATGAAGACTCTCCACAAAGTCACTCGCCAGCCGGACTTTTTGCAAGGAGACTTCAAGGTCCTGGAGTGTAGCGTGGAATCTCCAGAACTGGAGGCGATTGAGCCCATTGTGGAAACCTTTATTCCAGCTGGTCCAGGAAAGATCAACAGCCATGCTGTGTTGGCCTGGCGCAAGAAGGAAGGAGGTTACTTCACTGCCCGATGTGATAGCCAGTACCGACTGAATCACGAGGAAAGTCTACCACACTTGCAGTTCCGTGTGGTGCACTTTGATACCAACCATGACCAGGACACGTTGGATCAGAAGGAGACTCTCCACGTCATTCGTCATTTGCCTGGCATCTAATCGGAATATTCGTCCGTCCTTCCCGACTGCCAAGGGAAGAACTGTCAGCTCTTGTTTGCCTTGATAAAATAACCGTTACATTAGAACAAGGTTTTCACTGCAGGTCGATTAGAACCTATAGGAAGCAATGTTGTTTCTTACAGCCTGCTGGACTGATTAAAGACAATCTATTTAAACTCTAGAATCGTAGGGTGACGAATTATTGTAACTAACAAGTACTTTCCGCTCAGTTGGATGTTATTTCATTCAGAGACAACGTAAGAAATACATAAGAAATCTATAATATAGAACAAAATGTGCTGTCTGTGTTTTTGTTTAAGGTTTTGTTACCTGAATATATTTGGCGGCAGCAAAGAGCAATTTTATGTAATGCCAAGGTCGAGTAAAGTTTACCTTTCTTTGGATCCGACATTTGTTATTTGTCAGTCTTTATAATTCTCTGTCTCTCTCAAATCGTTGCTACTTGGTCCATTCAGCAACAACGAAAGAAATTAGAATGTCTACGAATGCATCGTAAAAAAAAGAAACCAGTTTAAAGTGCATGCTGTTTTTGTGTTAATATATTTTTTATCAGTGGCAAAGAGCAATGTTATGTAATGCAATTTAAGCCAAATAAGGCCGAATATAGTTTTCCTTGCTGTCAACCCGGCAGGTGTTGTTCGTATTCGATAAATGTGGCGTAATTACGTCTTGATATTAACACAGTACTGTTTGACCGTCGAACCAAATGAAAAGTATTTGTCTATAAGGACCTTTTTTATATGAACCTTCAGGCTGAACTGAATGCCAAAATTTAAAATGTTTAGGAAGGTATCTCGGGCAAAGAAATACCGAGACAAAGAAATATGTATCGCTACTTTCGTAAACATAAGGAGAACCACCACTGAATTATTTTATCGTTAGATAGCAACGCAATCTTGTATTTTATCATAACAGTTACAACTTCCTGATTGATCTATTAATCTCTCTATTATTCATAAGTTTGTCTACACTGGGCTTGTTGTTCGAGACTGAGCATGTTATCGGACACCTGAATGAACCAATCACAATCTGTCTTTTTAGCTCATGAGCCAATCACAAATAAGTAAATAATCACCATGACAATGACAACTCACCTCCCAGAACAAGCAAATGGAGCATTTTTCCTCTTTCAACAATTCATTTGTTTCAATAGCAGTGAGTTCTACTCAAATTAGATTGACCCAGCAATGCCAGTCTTTGTAGTAGTAGTAGTAGTAGTAGTAGTAGTAGTAGTAGTAGTAGTAGTAGTAGTGGTCGTCGTCGTCGTCGTCGTCGTCGTAGTGGTAGTATTTGTAGTAGCTTTTTCCAAAGACTGAATAATACAGTCACCAAACTTCCACAGGCACAAACGCTAAAACTAAAATTCAGTGTGACTAGAAAAAACTCTGCCTCCCTTTTCTCGAAAATTGTAGTACTTATGATAAATTGTTAGATAGAACTTCGTGTCGTTCAATTCTGTCCGTCATCGTATTCATGATAAAGAAATCTTTCTCCCGTTTCGCGGTCGTCCAATTTTGTTATCACTCGTAAAATTACAGACCTAATTGAACTCCACTCAGTTCTGCTACCACTGAAACCACTGGTAGTTCTGCATTCTTATTGGTTCCCAACAGCAGTGATTACAAAATTTATTGCACTGTTTGAGCCTGTAATCGCACTGTTTGTAACAACCAATAGCATAGCAGTGAGAAAACGTAAACTATTGAACCTCGAGTCGTGCAGTCAAACTTGTGACTTCATGCGCATATTTCAAACTAAATCGCAGCCCATTCGGTTCAATTACCAAGGTTTTACTTTGGTAAAAAGGCGATAACAATTCATACGAGAACTTTTTATATGAGCTAAGTTAGATGTTGGGAACAGCCTTTTAACAGTATAGATCAGGCACAATAGTCCAGTTTCGTATTCGCTGTTGCTGCTGATTACAATGACTGCAGATTCGTTTACTCAGCGTTAGCCTGGACTTGGTGTTAATATTCATAAATACCAAGTAACGAGTAACGTTATAGCTCGTTTAAATAGCTCGTTAGTAACGAGCTATTTACAACTCTGTGTACTGTTGGAGGCTAATCGTTCTCGCTGGTATTTGTCTCGTATTCGTTGTTGCTGCTGATTTCAATGAATACAGACTCGTTTACTCAGCGTTAGCCTGGACTTGGTGTTAATATTCCTAAATACCAAGTAACGAGTAACGTTATAGCTCGTTACTAACGAGCTATTTACAACTCTGTGTATTGTTGGAGGCTAATCGTTCTCGCTGGTATTTATGCATATTCCACACCAAGTCGAGGCTAATGCCGAGTAAACGAGACTGCCGTCATTGTAATCAGCGGCAATTACGGATGCGAAACTGGGCTATTTCAAAACATATCAGAGAACACTTTTAGGAACATTTGAGACTGAGAACTCGAAAATCTTGGAACATTCCGTTTAGCTTCAGCACAAAGACGGCATCTTGTTAAGAAAAAGTGTAATGGCGAAACCTTTTAATCCAAGCGGTTATTCTGACGACGTTCAGAAGAATACGAATAAACTGTTGATAAACCGACTTCGGTTTGAAATTTTTCAAAAACAAAGTACACAGCCCAGTTAATGCTCTCTGTGGGTTTTCATTTCCCTCGAATTTGCTTTTCACGTGCTAACTTGTGTGGTGTACAGTGGTTTTCATCTTCAACAACCAGAAAACTGATAGCGATTTTATAAAGTTTAAAACTTGATTAACCAACCTCCAAGCCCTCAACCTGACGAATCTGGCCGCGCGGTGACGAAGTCAGAGATTATCTGGTTTTTGGTTGCAACTATCACTAAAACTCCGTGGTTAACTTGAAAATATTTAACTGATCATGTGTCCGATCTGAGGTGAATGTTGTATAAAATTTCACAAGTCGAAATGTGAATCTACGACTTCCGTTAACAATGCGGCCAGAGCACTTCGTTTTGCCGTAAACCGCGTCATCTCTCGGTACGAGAACGAATGACGCAGGTCCATGAAGGAGTTATAACACAGTCAGTAAAACTATGATTATACACTGTAACGACCGCTAACCGCTCGGATAACGAAAGAAAATTCTTGCTTGAGCTTAAAGAAACATCCGTGACTGTTGGACTCAGCAAGCTCCACAAGATTGGCAAAATACTAATTCGTCAAGAGAACTTAATTTGAAGAAAGTATTCCACTCATTGAGGGCATTTTAAAACGAAACTCCGTGTATGTTGCAAACACCTCATTCCTGCAGCAGCAATGGGACACGAGGCATTGACCCTATGCATAAATGGCGGCTATTTTCATATTCTTTTGTTTGCATTTTTAAAAATTAGCCTGACTAGCCTCGTACTTAAGCCAAAAAATCAAAAGAAAATGTTATCTTGAACGAGGCTAGTTAGGCTAATTTTAATACAGACAAAAAAATATTAAAACATTATGCATAGGGTCTATTGCAGTGTACAACACCGCCATCAGCTGTTGGCCAGCATCTTGAAATGCCTTCTGGGGGTTTACAAGAACCCATTCACCTCTCAAAAAGAGTAGCGTAATCCCGGTGTTATTGTGGGGGCCACACAGAACAGTAAATTATAAGTATCTTTACCTTTTTTAAACCTTAGGAGAATGATTGAATAAGGAAACTTTTGGTGGAATAAATATGTTTCCTTTGGATAAACACCATCAGAGAAACTTCACTGACTCAGATAAAAGACAGCCTCTTCAATATAAGGTGGCCAAGATTGCAACATCGAAGAAATCAACACAAACAATTTACAGTGTGAAGTTTATTAGGCCTGACACAACAGAATCCACAATTAGTCTTGTGCGTCCACTATGGTTTTCTCAGAAACGTAAATGCCATCCAGAAACTTTCTGATATCCTTGTTCTTTACTGTTGTGGACTGCTGAATGAGAGCAGCTGCAAAGTACAGAAAAAAAAACACTATTATCAACTTTCATCTGCACAAAATTTCCAATCCAATATTAAAGTTTTTAAATTTTATGAAAATGGACTCTTGCCAAGCCAATTTTCAAAAAAAATTGTTATGTTTTAGTACTACAGTAAAGCTCAATTCTACATGTATTTGAGTATGAGAAATTAAATGAAAAACCATTCTCAGCCAACAACAAAACACTGAAGTGCTGAAATGACAATGTCTGTGGAATATCCTACAGAACACTGTACAGTACTGTAAATTAAAGCCCCTGTCCCCTACCCTACCCAAGGGCAAATCACTGAATGGTGCATAACAAAGTAAAAATTGTACATTGGGTAAAACTGAAAAAAAAATCTACAAACCCAGTTCACACACTTTCTACTGCACTGAATTCAAGGACTTTCATTGTTTCTAGTCACTGAATTTAAGAACTTTCATGGACTTTTCCTTCAAAGACAGTGAGGTTGTCTAGATGATCAAAATTGTGATATACGGTAATGTTCATGTAGCTTTCACACCTGAGAGGAGTATTTTGTTTTTCAACTGAATAATTGTTTTTTTCACTGTCATTTTTTGCTCTCAGAGTACATGTAAGAAAAGTCGCCAGAATACAAAAATACTTTCATTGTTGCCTGAAGTCAGGTTGTCTCAATGAACACAATTACAATAAAGCTTTTACACTTTGTTTTACTTTTTCAACTAAATAATAATTTTGTAGACTTAACAGTGTTGTTTTCAAGGAACAAAACCTCAATTCAATGGATTTTGATCCCTTGAAAATTGAAAATCAAACTCAAAAACTTTCCCCACAGCAAGTCACTAAAAATTCAGTGAGGCATACAAATAACAAACTAAAAACTTTGTACATTGGAGATAACTTCTAATAAAAACACATACCTGAGTTTGACACCAATTCAATGTCATTTCCTTCAACGATGATTTCATCCTTTTGACTAGAGTTTGAACAAACAACACCTGGCCTCATTCGCACACGACGGACATATTTCTCTCCCAAGAAGTTTCGAATTTCCACAAGGCTGCCACCCTCTGACACATTGATGTTGATGGGGAAATGTGCATAAACAGCTCTCATTTTGTATTTATACCCCTAAAACATTAAAAAAAAGGATTTCTCTTGAAATGGACAAAAAGAGACAGGCATTCCTTATTTGGACGAGAGTTCAGTTATACTGTCCACTTTGTAATGGTCTTCTGTGTTTATGATAATTATGGAGCCCTATATTAAGTGTTAAGAGTCTTGAGTCAGTTCGCTGTGGTTTTTGGCTCATGCACTGTGTAGTTTCTCTAGTATAATGATTACGGAATCTGTCTGCACGACTTGTAGATGATTCTACCCCACCTGGGTGTGCTACCCACTCTCATAGCGACATTATATCATACCATGGGCCTGGAACCCCTTTATTCTGGCAGTTCTGTTTCACAGACACACAGTGTATTAAAAGATATTAAAAACATTTGAAGTGTCATTACTGGAATAATTTATTGTACGGTATATAAGACACACACTTGAGTTGACTAGTAAACATGATTGGTTCTTGTATTAATTGACAACATGGTACATGTATGTGTCTGTCAATGGGTAAGTGAAAATTTCCAAGGTTTGAAATTAAATCCCTACCCCCATACATGTACATGTAGTTG
>JAOBYE010419532.1:0-14065 GCA_025403585.1 Parazoanthus swiftii
CATTTAAAGATGAAGCGTTATCGTTAAAGGCAACTGCTAACAAACAAAACGAAAATTCTGAAGAAAGTTCTTGGTTTAGCAACTAATGAGAAGGAGAAGGGAGGGGGCGAAATCTCCAGAGGGGGGCGAGGTAGGGGGGCGAATTCCCTAGTGAATCCGCCCGGGGGGGCGATTCCCTGGTGAACCCGTACCGGGGGGCGAACTCCCTAGTGAATCCGCCCGGGGGGGCGAATTTTTTTTGGGGGGGGGCGAAATCCCTGGGACACCTGTCCAAACCAAGGACGTCAACTAAGTCTCCATTAATCACCATTGGAACAGAGATGTACGATTGTGTACACCGCTCGCTCCCCAATCCCTGAACCCTTGCGAGCTGGTACCCCGGTACAAACCTAGCACGTTCACTAAGTCTCCTGTCACCATAAGAGTACAGACGTACGATCCGGCGCCGTTGATACAAAACTCGTCTCGAGTGCAATTATGAGCACCGTCTAAGCATTCATTAATATCTAGAAAATAAACAGCAAATTAGTTATGTTGTGGATGGAACGAGTTGCTAAATGCCAAACAAAACTTAACTCAAACATGATGATAAGCAGTTCAATGAACCGTCGGTATTTGTCTTTGATTGCACCCTTACGACATTTTCACAAATATCGAATAACCAATCTTTGAGTCTGTCCAAGATGTTTTTCCTGACAAATCAGCTCAAGGGGGGTGAGGATTAGGGGGTCTGTGAACTACCATGATTTATAAAAACGGTTACACATAAAAGTTAGCCATTTGGCAAGGAAACAGACTTAGCCTATCTATTCCTTTCCATGACAACAATTAAGTTTTAGTAAAAAACTATTCCAACAGTCATTTCACAGAGTGTCCGCCATCTTGGCCGCCATCTTTGATTTTTCAAAAAGAAAAATGTGTAGCAAATTACGCTAAATTTCTTGACAATAATGGAAGACATTTATTTGCAGACGGAAAGACAAAAGTATTTAAGAAAGTAATGGGACAAAGAAATTAGAACAAATTTTGTCACAAAATCCCGTTTGTAACTTTAATTTGCATTTTGCACAATTTATAAGCGACGACGCCATCTACATCGTCAAAAATGTGTTTATAATTTGACTACAGTTGTGCAAATTTCATTTTAATTACTTCAAAACTTTAAGAGCCTTGGAAGAGTTAATCTATGCGTTATCAGTTATGCCAGCCTGTTTTATACAAGACAGGTAGTGTTTTTTTCAGCTGTTTTCTTTACGGGGGGGGGGATAGGTGGGAGGTTCTCAGAAAAACAATATCGGAAGGTCGACTTAGATTTTTAAAAAGAGAAATCGTTTCAGCTATATTTGGTATTGTGTCTTATTGCAAGTATACCTATAGTTGTTCGTCCCTACAGCTTTTTGATTTGAGAATTTTGTCCTTTTTCTGCATTTTTGTCCGGGGGCTCGCTTGGTCGGGACTGGTTACGAGTGCCAGTTGCAAGCACGTACGGTCGGCTTTTTGGGTAAATTGGAGTACTAGTGGCCTTTAATTTGTCGGTAATTTTGCTATCTTTTTAACTTTGCCATTTTTGACGGTAAGTCACGCAACATTAATTAAGTTTATTTTCTGTTTGTTTTCTTTCGATAGAAACAACACGTAGAAGTCACTAAAATTTTAAGCAAATGTACCGAGTGGAACGACCTGTTTTCCATAATATACTGATGAAAACATCTTACTTATTACATTTTGATCTTTGTTGTTAGTGAAATGAATGGCAGCACTTCCATTAGCATTGCTAACTTCTAGTAATAACATAATAAAACAACATACATAATATTAACATATAGTATTTTAAGCCTTATTTCTAGCGTTGATTTCGCTACACGCAAGCACATTGTTTCAAAACCAAAACCAGTAAAGATTTTTTTGTAACATTCCATTTACTGTCTGGGACGAACCTGTGCAATTGATTCCATTTCCGACGAACCCCGGCCAACACTTACAAGTAAAAGACCCAGGTGTATTGGTGCAGTTTGCGTAATGATGACAGTTATGGATGTTCTGCAGGCATTCATCTGCATCTAAAGAAAGCAGTCCTCTTATTATTGATTACTTAACGTCAGTTAAGTTGTTGTGTTTAGTAAAGTATTGACCACAAAGTGGGCTGTGTTTACTTGATGCGCCAAACCGAGTTTAATTAGGAAACGACTTCATCCCAGTCCTATATTAAGGTAACTGCACGAGATCGGTATGAATCTAGACTGCTGCAACTTCAAATCGGACTCCATTCAAACCCTTTTTGTGTTAACACTAGACTCATACCGGACCCAATAAAGGAGAATTCAGGTGGTCATAATAACACTTACTCTCTTTACTTACCCTTGGAAGTTAAATTACAAAATAGTGAAAAGAGGAAAAGTGACCTGTGAAAAGGGTACTGGCTTCCTGTAATAGCTATAAAAAGATTATAGGATCAGGAAACAAAATTTTGCAGAAAAAAATTACAGTTTACATGATTCGGTCATAAAAATAATTAAGCAACGCTATTACAAACACTTTCATATGAGACCCGTGAATCTGTAAAGCGAATTACGTAGAATGATCCGATTGAATTGGAGCCCTTGTTGGGTCAGCGGCGAAGTACCTGTTACATTGCGACAACTGCATGTGTACCTAACGAATTTTGTGAAGTAAAAGCGGAAATGTTCGACAAAATGGGTTTTGGTTCAAAGGAAGTTGAACTCTTGTTCGTTCAGCGGCCAATGCCCGTTAAAGTGCAAGCATTGCATCAACGCCTGCTTTTTCTGCTTTTTAAAGGTTCATTTTGCCGCTTATAACGGTCTCATGTAAATACTTGCGTCTTTTACACTGTTCTAATGTATTACTACTAGAACCGCTCTGAGCTTATACCAGTCTCGTGTATAATTACCTTACAACACCTTATATGATTGCTTTCTAGTATGAGCCATTTCAGGTTCAGGACTGAGTTCTTTCCGGCAGCCATTGATTGAAACATTTGTTACAAAAAGACATTGGCGCGTATTGTTAACTTTTGTTTTTAAACTTGTTTTGTTTTTCAGCGCGTGCTTGAACCACTGTATTCTGGCGTTAGACGCAACTTTTCTTTTAACAGTTTCAATTTTGTTTTCCTTGCCTGTACTAAGGTTTGTTCAGTAATGGTGCTCACATAGTGGGTGGCTCCTCCTTAAATGGTCTTCAACTGGTCTAGGGTTTAATGGAGCCGAAACCAAATGTAGAATTGCACACATTTTAGGTATCCTACTGATGATCAGTTACTGATTTGCCTTTTATTTCAGCGACACAATAGTTATCTGTGGAGTTTCATTATCATGCAAAGCAGATGCAAGCTCACTCTGTTGGGGCTTATACAAGTGAACTGACTTGGCTAATCAGTCGACCTCTTTTTTCCATCCGCTAATGTTTCAGTTTACTTTCATTCCAGATTAAAAACTTTCCTGTAAGCTTGGGAAAAGGGCCGAAAAGCTATCGCACTCCTCTGTGGGTCAAATGAGTAGCACAGACAGAGAGAATAAAATTAGCCCTAATGTTATTCTTGTACATACCTGCTGTCCGTTGTATCAGCTTAAGACTCCGGGGGCCTGGGCCTACTGAGGTGAAGGCCGACATTTGAATAATATATATTGTATATTGTGCCAGACCACTCAAGACTGTTTGCTTCCAAGGGGCTGTCACTTTAGTTCTGGTCTCGCTTACACGTTTACCTGTCACGTCTAGAAACACGTAATAACCCAGAATAATTCCATTCCTTCTGTCTTGCGTTACATCATCCCACTGTACGGTTAGGCTGTATGGGGCGATGCCTGCAATGCTGACATTCTGAGGAGGCGATGAAGGAACTGGAAAGAGTCAATACAAATCACTTGATGAGCAAAAGTTCTATCACATCTCACAACGTTGCTAGATTGTTGGTGAAAAAGATATTTAATTACAGTGCTTTCTACAAGACGTAGCAAATAACTTTGAGATTGAAATGCAGGTTGCAATAAAAACAAAGCTATTATCGATTAAAAAGGAAAACGCTGTCGTTGTCTGTTCCTCCGTCCGTGCGCGTGTGTATGTGTGTGTGTGTGTGTGTGTGTGTGTGTGTGTGTGTGCGTGCGTGGGTGCGGGATGCGTGTATGTGCGCGTAAGTTTGTGTGTGAATGTGTGTGTGTGTTTTCTTATCATATTCATTTACTAGTGTTGCACTTAGGCCGATAATCTTCTATATTAACATAGTGTGAACCACAGTTTTTTATATCCTGATTCCTTTTTTCTTGATAACTAAATTGCTTTGAAGAAGTCTCTCATGTCCTTTCTGAAAATGGAAAATATCTGCTTGCCAGTTACTTAAAGCTGTAAACGTCTTGTGACCTTATAAGAATCTTTTTATGTAAAAGCCACCTGACTCGACTGGCCCCTTTGGTAATTATGGGTGGCCAGCACAACCCGTAACTTATTTTCTTCTTATTTTTCTTCAATATCTGTAACATAATAGGTGCAAAGTGGAGCTGTTGCTGTTTTGGGTATATTATGAAGGGAACTGGTGTAATCCATTTATTTTAAACTTGTTTCTTGTACCGTTATGTTTATTCTAAAGTGCAACTAACCCCTATATGAGATCAGTTAACTCTATAAATCCTTTGTATCAGTGAAATAGAATAAAACAAAGTTTATGGAAATCGGTTGATTTCTCGATTTTAGTTTGCAATCCACTAACCGCCAGGGGACTGGGTCGACAATGACTGACGTCATTACCAGAACTGTAAAATAATCAATGGAAAACCTCTGATGCTTCTTCTAACTGAGGTCGTGTCTTACTGCAATTAATCAAAGTAAAATATCAAATTATGTCCTCTAAAAACAAGTGACTGCGACTATTCTTCCGTTGTAGAATTTCGGGAAAGACGTCAGTTGGCTTTCGAACCCATTTCTCCGAATTCTCGGTCGTGAACCGAGATGGTCGAAATTTCTCTAAAAATCGCAGTGTTCAGCAGGCCATAATAAAGAGGCATTTAAATTAAGTCCAAAATATTTTCGCAGTAGGCATTCAAATGTACCACAGATCTCATAAGCTATAATAAACTTTGAAAAAGGGGTTAGTTTCACCTTAAAACAAATAAAGTAAGTTCTAAAACGAAACAAACATACTGAAACTTAGGGAAAAAATTGCCTACTGCAACAATGTATCGCAATAAGGTAAGACATAGTTACCATCTTCTTTTGTAAAGCAAAACACTGGACGGCTAAAATTTCCATTTCCTCTGACTGTGAATGCCGAAACTTTCACTTGGTACTCGGTAAACTTATCAAGACCAGATAAAAAAAAGTTTGTTTTTGTTGATGTCACTGTAGTTTCCAAGGTCCTCCCATCTGGCCTCATATAAGACAGCTTGTACCCCAATAGGTTCCCATGGACGTATCGCGCATCAAGCGGTTGCCATACAACATGGATCCTCGTTGAAGTGACAGCAGTAGCCGTAATATTCGAGGGTGCTCTAGATGGAACTATATATAAATCAAGAAATGTTATCTCACTGATTTTGTAGCATTTAATTTTGATTTTTTGTTTCTCTGTTTATTTCTTCGCCGCATGTCAACTTTTACACAGAAAAGTACATTGGTAGACTTGTTTTTTTGACAAATTGGCTTTTCTTTGACGACAAAGTATGCAAAATATGAGCATTAATAATAACAATAATAATAATAATAATAATAATAATAATAATGGTGATGATGATGATGATGATGATAGTAGCTTGTGTATATGTTGAACATTTCCCCGAATGTAAAGTTTAAAAAGGCATTAGGTTTTCAGTTACGTTTGCAGTCTTATTCACAATGTTACAGTTGCAAGGCTTCAGACGTAGCTGAAAACTTAACGCCTTTTTTAACTTTACATTCTGGGAAAAGTTCGACATATACACAAGTTACACATCGAACCGGATGGATGAGTCTTCACTTAACTAATAATAGTGTATGGCGAAAGAAGTTATCTCAATTATTAAATTCCAGGGCTATGCCGCGAGCTGAACTGAACTAACGTCGCACGCAATTAAGAATGATACGGTGTATTTCAATTTTCGTCGTAAGTTCAGCTGTAAACCTGACCGTTCATGGAGTCTTTTGAAAGCCGAGATCACGAGTTTGAAGTTCCTCTTAAGTTTGTTCTTTCTACGTGAGTCTCATTTCATCTTGGCATTGGTTTGTTCCGCAAAGTTTTGTGTTTCAAGGTGATAAAGTGTCTACCAACTGATTTATAAAGCCGAGAATGGAACAAGTTGATTCCAGTGGCTATTATAGAACACATATACTAAGGTTTTTCAGTTGAGCCTCGTGATAGACATTGGAGAACTTACTCTTAATACTAAATTATCTTCTTCTTTGCTTCATGCATCATTCAACCATTGGCATTTGATTTTCATGAGTGTGAATAGCAGACATAATTTTGCTAGCCGAACAAACAACAGCTGGTATTACGTTTTTACATCTTTGTAGTTTACAAAACCCAAAAATTTGGTTCTTTGCATCGTATTTCCAACAAGACGCTTAAAATGAAGAGACCAGCTGTGTGCATGTTCTCGTGTGTGTAGTTTCGCTTATAGTTCTGCGGAGTTCGAGTTCACGTGGCCGTACAGGTTTCAGTAAGCTCCATATTCTTAAAATGCCCGGCTGCCCTGTTTCCCTGTATCCCCCCCCCCCGGTCACAATCGAATAAGGCCTACCGTCCTCATCTGTCTTGACAATTAAAGGGGTACTACTTTTTCCGTCTCCTTTTACAGTAAATGCGAGCACACGAACGAAGTAGCTTGTAAACTTGTCCAGCCCATATATTGTGAGTGATTTCGCTGCGGTTGTCTTGTTAACGGTCTTGTGGCTATTCTGCGAGTGCGCCAGGTGTACGCGGTACCCTTTGATGATCCCATTTCTATAAGGATATGGAATGGCTTTCCACTTTATTTGAATACTGGTGGAGCTTCTGCTAAACGCGACGACCTTCGGCGGAGCTTTACTCGGCACTACAATCGTAACACAAAAGGACAATTTGTCATTAGCACAAATTGTAGATGAAAGATGTGGTAGCTGTATATATTAACTGTTTCACAAACATATTAAAAACTTTATAGTGAATGGAATGGCTGGTGAGGTTGCAGTGCATGGAGGCCCCGGTGTTCGGATCCCAGGTTCGAGACTAATCATTCCTCCTCTTCCTGCTTTATTTGAACTTCTATTTTCTTGCAATTTTTGTAAGTACGAGTATCAGTTTTTAGCTGTCCGCCATCTTGAACCTAAAGTCGTGTGAATTTAGAAAATTCCAATACGCTCTACGTTAACGCTTTAGATAGTTCTGATTGGTCGAATTTAGAAAACAAACTGTGCATGATGGAGAAGATCTTCTGATATGGGTCTAACCCGTCGGTCTAAATTTAAACATTATGAGTAATACCAATTTTGACAAGGAGAAGCCCGTAGCCGACTCAAAATAATTGCGAATCCATCGTATAAGACAGCTGTCGAGAGAACTTTACCTTCGTTCTCTGGCAGACACTTGATTTTTATGCATGATGTTACCCCAATAGACTGATTAACTGACTTAGTACATTTTACAAACCATAATATAACTGGCCATTCAAACAAGTTGTATTTTTTGCCAGAGGTGGACGGAAGCAATGTTGAAAGGAGAACGTGGTGTCACAATATTCCGATAGTGAAGAAGTGAAGCATTCCAACCAGCCTAACGTACTTGAGTCAAAAGTCATTTCTTCCATACATTGAATATATTAATCTTACCAAATCAATCATAATATAATATTCACAAATATTTTTTTAGTGAACGTGTTTATTCTGAAGCAATTATTAGGAATTAACTTAACTTACCGTCTTCGGCGGTGGTAGCAAAAATGGGCTTGCTCTTTCTTCCTTCACCCGCCTTTGTAAACGCAGAAACTGTGATAATATATTCAGTAAATATTTCAAGTCCTGTGAGGTTCAATACCCTGGTGTTATTCACGTACATCCACCTAGTCGTCCAACCCCAAAATTTTTTCTTGTAGACGCGGTAACCCACGATGATGCCATTCCTGTGTTCAGGCGGAACTACGCCCCATTCCACACGCAGACTCGTAGAGCTCGTGTTGAAAACTCTGATATCAAGTGGAGGACTACTCGGAACTGTTGACACATTTGGTGAGGTGTTGCAACACGAAATTGTAACGGTTACTTTCTTAATAATAATAAGTTTCATGATTGATTAAAAGCTACGTTAAAAAGATGTGTCCTGAGTTTAACCAAAAAACGCCTACCGAAGGAGAGAATTTTACAATAGAGTTCGGTCATAATTAGCCATTACCAAAACGAATGAGGGACTTAACTGGTCCGAGATTTTGTAACTAATGTATTTAGTCACGAAACCCATTTTAAGAAAAACAATAACAATTTTCTATGTTTACTAAGTTTGGCTGGGTTTGACTGATTAAGAACAGTGTGGTTAGCTTTTTAAAATCACCTAAAATGAGAACCTTATTATGGCTTCGAGGGACTGAGCATTCTCTAAAACCGTACTAAAATGTAAACATGAAACCAAATGCCTTGAAAAAATGTATTAAATTTTTACAATATCTTTCTTGTGACGGACTCAGATCAAGGACTTCCCTCATTTTGCTAATGGTTGATATAAATAATCCATACAACGTTATATATTGCCAAATTCAAACCTGCAGTGCAACTAAATTAGTATGTTACCAAATCATGGTCCATTTCCCCGAAACAGTAACTTGAAGTAGATGCCAAGTTTGTATAGTTGTTTTTTTTTCGTACCACACCTTGAGTTTATTTTTCTCCGCGAAACTTTAATAAGCTTAATTCTAAAGTTGCAGATAGCCTGTGATGCAGACAGCATGTCAGCGGTCACTTAAATATACCGGCGGTTTAGATCTCTCTGCGACGTGGGCTAGTTGTTAAGTATGCAAAGTGACAGTGTTTTCTCGTTTATCACTCGTGAGTTTTTCAAAAAGTTAAAGTTTAATTCGCCCTGCGAGCCCGTTAAATTTTGATACTTTTTGAAAAGCTCACTCGTGCAAATTAATTCCAAATTGCACACGAAGTCGTATGATATTCTCTACTAATTGATATAACGCATTTATTTGGTTCATTTAACTTCACAGTTTTCCCCTCTTCATCTCTCCCCGTCCCTTTCTTCCCCGCCCTTCCTCACCCTCTCCTTATCCTTATCCTTCTCCCCTTTCCCAACCTCCAAATGAGAAAACGTCTTCCATGTGAAACAGGTTTGAAATTGCCTTTGGGTACAACAAAGGGTGTTAAGGACTACTCCGGAAATTCCTTGAAAAGTCCTGAAATTTTGAAATTTTCTTTCAGGGCCCTGGAAAACTCCAGAAAAAAAAAGATAGTTTCTCTGTACTCCCGGAAAACTCCTAGAATTTTGTGGAAAATTCTTCAGCAGTTTTACAAACAAACCAAAACCAGAAGCATCTGACTCTTGATTGTACATTTTATATTTTATCGAGACTCAGTTTTAGGAAATTTTTTTCTAGAGATTTTGGTCATTTTTGTCCCGTTTCGCTTCGACCGGAAAGCTGAAGAAATTGTTTGATACTGTTTTAGTTTTGGCGAAAGAGAATTTGGGGTTGGGTCCTGGAATTTTTTTACCCTGGAGAACTCCTGGAATTTTGTTATCATCAGTCAGTGAGCACCATGTAAGAACAAACAGTCACCTTTCGCAGTCAGCACGGCACTTTTCTCGAATGCAGAGCATAGTAAAAAAAGATCAGAATCTAGCCGAAAATACTTAAGCCAGTCTGTGTTTTTTTAAACTGTCAAACTAATTTTCAATCATGATTAGTTGAAACCTGTTCAGCGAGTGGTGTGAAAGCAGCATATAACAATTATGCAACATTTTGGACAAATAGTAATTCCTTGTAATGCACAAATGATGGTTCCGTGTAACAACATGTGCGAATGAAACAAAAGACTTACCATCCTCGGATGTCCTAACTTCCACTGGAACGCTTAAAACACCATCCCCGACCACAGTAAACGCCAGGACTTGCACGATATATTTACTAAATTTAAGCAGCTGACTGAAATTTGCCGATCTCGTATCTGCCGAGTAGTTATAAACAGTGAATTGAAGAGGGTCTCGCAGGGGGGCCAAACGCACGCGGTACCCCAAGATAATCCCATTTCTGTACTCTAGAGGAACCTCGCCCCACTTTACTTCAATACTGGTGGAGCTGGTAATGTTTGCTGTTATGTCGGTTGGGGGATGGCTTGGTGCTAGAACACAAAATACATGTTATAGCCTCAATATTCCCAATTTCGATTGTTAAGTTCGAAGGTTATAAATGAGTGCTAATTGGTCTAACATGATAAGTGGGCAACAAACATACAAGTGGTTTTAGACATCACAACTCACACTCCTAACTTTGCTTGTTTCTTGTTTACTAATTTTTTAAGGTTATGGTTATAAAAAGTATCCCATTGGTATATGGAATGAAAGCACTTTTTTTACCCAAATAGTCTTCCTAATATCCTCTACACAAAATCAAACGGTCGATCACTTAAGAAAACAAATGTTTTCTATAAACTTCTAACAACCCTAACAAATGGTCCTTGTGATAAATGTCCGTATAAAAGACCTGCTCAAACTGCAAATACGCGTTTTTCTCATACTGCCCCAAGCACAAGAACAAGTGGAGACCCATATAGCATCAGTGATAACTTTTAAGATATACAACTGAAATCAAACACAAAGGACAACTTTAAGTGGTATATGAAATGACCGTAAATGTCATGAATCCCAAGTATTAAATATATTGGAGTAAACAGTCTTCAAAATAAACAAAACACTAGTAAAATAAAGCCGTGAATATTTTGGTAGTCAAGTGACTTGTGACGTCATCCTGCCACACAATTGCTATGTCCTATAAAACATGTTGGAATAACTTGGCACTCACAACCTTTGAAATAATACACACTAAGAACGTGACTTGTAATATCATCATGCGGCACATTTCGCATATAACGTGTCAAAAAATCTTTGGTCCAGGCGGCCTGAAAGCTGTGAGAGGTATTCATAAAGTAGCAAACCTTGGTAAAATATTGTTTTGAAATGTTTGTTATAATCTGTGCTAAAGTGTTATTACAAATTGCCACAGTTAAAAAAAATTGCGAAAACCGTTACTACAATTCGTGTAACTGCACGCCCACATACAACCTAAGGCAAATAAAAAATACTTGTTTAGCGTCCCCGCCCGACCTGAAAAATGCTCCCGATTTCACTTTTTTTATTTTAGCAAAACATATGTTTTTAATTGCTCATGCCGTACACATCAATTTTTTTGAAAACTATATGTGTACGGCAAAGAGCGGCAAAATGCAAATTCAAAAATAACCACGTGCCTGCATCGACCGTTCTCATTCGAAACCTTGCGGCGAAAGAAAATCGATACGCTAAGGCTTGGAGTCGTGTGATTTATCACGTTACCCGGAAGTTTATTTGACGGGACATTTGGAGGTTTGCACAACAAATAAGTTGATCCTTTTCAAAAAAAATCTTTGGTCACAACTGATTTATTCGTGCTCACCATTCACTGGGATGGTGTAAAAACGCTTCAACGATCGCATCGCGGTCTGAAATGGGACTCAGTTCGAAGTTTCTAATGAGTCGGGGAAACAAAAACGATTAAAATGAGAGTATAAAACAGTTTATGGGAAGCAGTAAGACAGTAGGTGTGACTAGATGGTGAGATAGGTCAATCCTCTGATGGTGTATCCTAATTCGGAACACAGTCAAACGTGTTTTACGTTTTTTGCGGTCTATCTTTATCAGGCTGTTTTTGGCCGATTTTGCATGTCTCTTGACCGGAACCGAGCCTTTCAATCATTTTTTTCCTTAATGCGGAATTCACAAAGAACTATGGGACTGTTGTTTTGTAATAACACATTACAAGGTGCAAACTGGTGCCCCACTGTCTAGTTATGACCAAATATGCCTCACTGCTAAAACAAAAAATAAAATAAAAAGCCGCCCTCCCGACCTGGAAAAATTGAGATGGTTGGACGCTAAACAATTAATTTTTTTTTGTCTTGCTTAAGGTATGGCGGAAAGCTCTTTTACTTAAAACATCGTACTAAGTGATATTAAAGCAATTTCTCAGGAAGTGAGACGAACCATAGTGTCAAACCAGGTTTTATGACATTAGTAATATAAATGTTCAATTTTTAAACTAAAATCATGACGGATGTACATAATATGCAGATTTTAGAAACTTCTTAGAACTAATACCTTCAGTTTTTCAATTACTTGTTGCCACTCAAGTTATGAATATATACAGTGCCCATAGGCCGGTATTTCTGATGCTTCCCAAAACCCCAGTCCCTCCCCCCGTAAACAACCGACTGGTTAACGTATACTTACCATCTTCAGATGTATACACACTGATCCAGCCACTCAAGTGCCCACGAATATTGTACAAAGATGCGGAGACTGACAGATTGTAGCGAGTGTACGGTTTCAGGCCGCCCAAAGTTGTGTTCCTTACAAGATTAAGCATTAAAGAGCTCGCGTTGACTGCGTCTAGACGCTTATAGAAAATGGTGATTCGAAATAAAGCTCCGGTGGCGTTTTCCCAACGAGATTTGAACAACCAAGAGACTTCGATTGCAGTTGAGTTCCTCGCCTTTGCTTTCACGCTGTATGGTGCCTTGAATGAAACTGTTGGATGAGGCAGAAATTTTATTTTTTTATTTTAATTTTTTATTTTATTTTAATAGCTTTTTCCTCGAAGGGAGAGGGACACTGCGAAAGGTTTCCCAAATTACAGCATGCCCTTTGTAGGGGAAGAGGTGACAGTCCACAACACCGGCATTAGCCTACTCCTATCGAAAAGTGTGTGGGTTCTTTTAAGTCCCCCGATAGAACGTCGAGAAAATAGACCAAAGGGTTAACGTCCCTGTCCACGGACGGTGTGGCGAAAGAAGGTCGCCCAAAGTTCAACCCTCGACCAGGCCGGGGTTTGAACCCGTGAAAAAGTGCTAAAATCACATTGGATAGCACGTCAGCTTAAGCAAAAAAAGGTGCCATAAGAAAGATTTCTTAATGAGCTTAGTATATTTGTCCAAAAGGTTTTGCTAGGGCTAGTTCGGTAGAAGCTTGTTCAAATATTCTCCAGAGCAGCCGCCTTATTAGAAACCCAAGACCTTTTCTTTTACAATCGCTTACTTCAGTTCACTCGCTTTTTCTTTTCTATGTATGACTGATATCTTATATTTTATTTATTTTATTCACACACTAGTTATTTTTACAATGCAATGAGCATTAATGTGCACTGTCAGCAAATAATATTCTTATAAATATATTGTTATTGTTAACGTCATTGTTACTGGTTTTATAACCATTTTAAAATAAAGACAGTATTTTTTGAGTCGAGAATCAAGAAGTCGACAAAAAGGATTAAGGTAGAAGTTACTGTTAGGGTTAGGTTTAGGTTTTAGATTCAACTTAAAGCATAATTTATAAATAACTGACTTGTTAGATTAGCTATAGGAATTAAGGTCAGGGCAACGAGTAGGGTAAGGGCTAGGGCTAGGAATAGGGTTAGGAATAGGGTACTGTTACCTAACGGCTCGTGACTCATTTTGACATAAGACTCATAAAGGAGACTTAAAGCAAAACGTATATCCTTATTGAATTAGACAAAAACTACAGAATGGAAAGAAATACACTCACTTGATTTACAGCCGTACAGCTCGAGTCTGACCGCGATAAATACATGCCAAGACTGTGGGTGTATCCGTACGAAGCGGGTGAGAAGCATTGGTTCTAGTACATTAGCCACGATAGTTTTCCGGTCTGTGTTAGTTGTAAATATCTGTTAGACAGTAAATGAAACAAAAATGTGTTACGTCTTTGGTTTAAACGTGTTGTTGTTTTTTCTTTCTGCCTCCTTCCTTCCTTTCTTCCTTCCCTCCCTTCCTTCCTTCCTTCCTTCCTTCCTTCCTTCCTTCTTTCCTTCCTTCCTTCCTTCCTTCCTTCCTTCCTTCCTTC
>JAOBYE010419754.1:0-14063 GCA_025403585.1 Parazoanthus swiftii
ATAAATTTGGCTTTTTAAGAGTCCAAGTTTACGAAATTTGCACCCCCCCGACAAAAATCCTGGCTACGGGCCTGACTTCCATTACTATTATTATTATTATTATTATTATTATTATTATTATTATTTAGGCTGAGGTTGGGGCTGAAGATAAAACATTAATTGCTTGATTAGCAAAAATTTCTGCCAGTTTTATACTTAAATGGTTTTTCTAACAGACACTCATACTTTATACAAAAGCTCAAAACCAGGTTGGACTTTAAAAAGAATTTTGAGAAGGGAAAACATTTCCCATCCAGCTTCATCACCAGCTATAAATAATGACTGGTCCCTAATTCAAAATTCTGCAGACTGCTCAGCAAATGAATTTTGGATTGAATCAATAGTAATTGTGAAGCAGTGACTTGAAACATGCAAGATTTTATTGACTAGCTCCTCAATCCACTTTTTGGTTGACACATTCACAGCCATAGCTCTTACACGTACCATACCCCTTTTTTCTTCAAGCTACAAAGGAGGTCACAAAAACTCCCTACCCCCCCCTGATACATTTTAAAATGTATCAGATACTTTGTTTTATATATTTTTAACAAAAATTTTATTGTACTTTTGAAGTCAACGTCTGACTCCCTAGGAATATTTATAGTTTCTAAATGCGCAACAAAAGTCGTATTTAAATATTGAAGATCGTATCATTATTCAGTTTAAAATTGTTTTTAAATAAAAACATTAAAACACGTACAGATAACTGTAACTGTAAATCTTCCGCTGAGATTTTGAGACACCGATCGCAAGGTTTTCTGGGCTGATTTCCATAAGTTCAGCAGTCCTGGTTTCCGTTTGAAGGTGTCTCTGAACACTTACAGTTATGTACATGCTAAAACATTTAAATACCTGGTTTGTAAGTAACTATGTTTCCTTTTCAATCCGAATCCCATCAATGTCAGTGGTTTCCCATCGCCCCATAGAACGAAAATGTGCGTGCAACAGCAGCCATCTGTCACTCGTATGTGGAACGAAGTTTTGAACAGACGGTCAACCATACACACGCACCAAACTAAATGAAAATAAAAAGTTTTATCCCAAAAACGTCGCCATCTTGGATTTCCGCGAACATTCTAATGTACTTCGTATAAGCAATCACCTAATAACACCTCGGTCCCAGTTTCCTGATATAATTACGCAAACGAGTTCAATCCATGATCTGAGACAGTTTTTGGTGATACCGGCATTGCTCAATCAAGCATTTCTATTAACATTTAGACGGGCAGCTTCAGTTCTATTTCGACAAACGCAAATTTGTTTAAAACTTTGTTTGTTTTTGGTATAAGCTAGGGATTTTGCCCGTTTTTCTGTTGCATTTACAGCGCGACGCGCCAAACCGTGGCCACACTTAAATTAATTACACAGTAAGTGTTGGCTCCCAATCTCAAACTTTGCAAAAACTTACTGTATAAATTAAGTGTGGCCACGGTTTGAAAGAGAAAGTTCAGTCAAGAAACATGGGAAAAACATGTTATTTGGGTATTACGCTACTCAATTTTTCATTTGAGAATACTGAATAGTCCAGATAGAAATTATAAAAACGTTCAAAACCGACCTAAACGAGTAAAATTGTCTCTAAATTTTCATAATTGCGAATGATATATTCACGCAAAGGTGTCCTTTCATTTACGGAGTGATTCGCGCGAAATTATCATTCTCTGAAGAAGATCGCAGGAGGTAACTTAAATAGGTTTACGTTCAGGGGCAGTGAAAAAAACATGAACAAGGGCCGCGGAGCTCGGGGCAACGTGTGCATCTTTATTCTTTGACTTTAATCAGTAATATAATGCCATACTGAAAAATACCATTCAATATCTGCACTCCGCTTCAACCCCCCTAACAGCTGAAACAACTGCATAGTAATCTACGAAATTGCAATGGAGATCTAAGTATACCTTTTTCATTTTTTCAAAAGACAGAAAGGATCAATTTTCGTCCGTTAAATTAATGGTTAGTCTTATGTGTGCCTTGATGGTGCCGGAAGTGCTTATCAAAAAATGACGAGTAGTTTGTTAGAAAGTTTGAATTGCTCCAAATGATTTTGTTGAAGTACGTGCAGGGCATAGCATTCCCCATGCAGTCAAGATATCCCCGAGGAATCAATTTCTAATTTTTGCCAGTAGTTTTCGTTGAAATTTCATTGTCAGACTACGGAGACTAGTTCACCATCAAACCTCTGGAGTTGACACGTTTATTGAGGATCTTATTATTTTGCTGTTTACCCATGAAATTTTGAGGGAGTTACAAAAACTGATGGGATCGAGGGACTCAAGCCTACCTGATCGAAGTTTTTTAAGCAAATGAAGGATCATCGCAGTAAAGTACTGATCGAAGTTTGTTGCTCCAAAGAAACTTTGAAATTGTCTCTTTTAGTTGGCTAAAGAAGTAGTCTCGAGGGTTTAAGAGAACCGAGAAAAGGAAAAATTTAGTTTTGAAACTGCTAGAGATTTAAGTATGACGTTCTTGCCTATCAATCACAGGACACGCTTTTGTCACATGTATGTCGAGGACTGTTTCAATTCTTTTTCAGTTGGGGGTCATAATTAAGTTTAGTGACAAATCCTGACAAATGAGCCTATGCCGCCTCTACATAATCGGGCCACTTCTCAGCCACGGCAAAAAGTGACATAAGTATTGTTCAGCAAACCTATGCTCAAGATTTCACATTTTGATAGATTCATTTTCAGTCTAGAGCTTATTTGAAATAATTTTATATCGAATATTTCAGGAGTTCTTTGCATACTTTTTCTTACCCGGATAGCGTTAAGATGGTATCGTCAGCACAGAGGCAGATTTAACTGATGAAGACTGCGTTCCTGTTTGAAAAGGACAATCCTTTCATTGTGGGATCATTTCTTATTGAAATAGCTAATAGCTCGATACTGATTACTAAGAGATACGGCGAGAGGGGAGCATCCTTGGAGAACTCCACTCTGAATAGTGAAAAACAAAGTGACCAAAGTTAATAACACAGCTTGAAATTTCCTTGAAAAAAACTTCAATCCACCGTAAAATGTCATCACCAAAACTGAAATACAAGTACTTCAGGGATTCTTTTTGTTAAAACACCACTCTAGCTACATGTAGTTGAAATCTGCAAAGAAAAGGAGTCCAAGTATATATTTGTTTTTCTTCGTTAAAGTCTGTGATATCAAACAAAAGTTGGATGTTTCCACCAATGTATCTTCCCCCGAGATACATGTAATTACTGTTGATTTCCATAACAGTTGTGCATGTACACTGTATTTTGTTTAGTTTAAGGAACCTTTCATTATTTATGCTAGAGGGGTTGGCAAAAAAGGGGTAATGATATGATAGTTTTTATAGTGGGAAAGGGAGTCAGGGATAATTTCTGAAGTTTAATAGGGTTCAGTTAGGTACATGAACTACAGAAGGGGGCCATGAAGTTTTGTTTTTAAAGGAGGGGGTCACCTGGTTTTTTTTAGACTATTTGGGAATCTTGCCAACCCCCTCCCCCTCTGGTATAAGTAATGACCAGACCCTAAAAATAGTATGTTTAATGTATTTGGCACTACATCAGTAAATTGCGAATGATTAACTCTTAGTTTTCTCCTTTTTCTTCTTCGGACCTCCTTCTCCTGGCTCTTGTGAGCTTGAAGTGTTGTCATGGGAACGTTTGAGTCCCTTGAGTTTGCGTGTTTGGAGCTTGGAATAGTCCTGTCTTTCCATGTGCACCTGCCCAGTCTTGCTACCAAACACGTCATAATCAACGTTCTTCACTTTCTTTGGCTGGAAATTTTGAATCAAAGGTACAATCAATGTGTGTACTTGGTACATGAAATCACACAGTTTGGAGTTTCAATTGGGAACGAATTTGCACCAGACTAATATTCTACAAATTGTGTTTGCCCTTTGGGCTCATGCAATTTATTTTTCAAGAAATCAAAATTGCATGAACCACAAGGGCAAATACAATTTGAAGTGCTGATTTCAGTTTCTATTTTTGTTTGACGGTGACGGTTACAGTAACTACAGTACATCAACTACATGTACACATATCTATTCAATTGTGTTCTTCAATGGTTATAATTTCCTTTTCTTATCCAACCATGAGCTCCAAATCTTTTGACACAATAAACGACTTTTAGCTGCTCCACTTAATAATGGATTATTTTTCTGATAAATAACCGGGAAATTTCAGGCCTTTGTCAGACGACCATGATAAATGGGAAAAAATAGAGATTCCTGCCAAAACTTAGAGAGTATTAGGTAGGTCTGTTTTCTCTCCGACATTGACCTTAGGCATCTGAAAAGCCTGATTGTGCACAATGTAGATTTCAGCCATGTGCTGAACACTGAATAGAATGTACATACTGTATATATATTAAACTCTTTACTTGAAATTGGGGGAGGGGTGTTGAGGGAGTGGGGGACGGGTATCTGCCTACCTTGACAACCTTTGGTACTCGCTGTGCTTCTTTCATCAAGTCTTCTGATGCGAGTCTGGTGCGTCTCAGGACTAAATCCAATGATGGGCCCATCTCATCTAGTTCCACTCGCGGTGTTCGCACTCCAGACTTTTTCAAAAGTACTCTGTATGCCAAATAATTTTAAATTGCTTGTTTTAGAGTTCTTAAATGAATGAAGTTTTTGTGCTGGACTGCTTTCAGGGCTTTTATTAGTAAAGAGTCATTGAGTCTTGGGAATCATTACAGCTAATAATTTTGTAGAGTTACCAATGGCCAGTGGATTTTGGGGGTACTGCCAGTAGTACATGTACAGTCAAGTATACTGTAACTACCTCTCAATTTTTATTAATGCAAGAATATTTCACTGGCTCCAGAAGCTATTTTTAACTTAGTAACACTAACAGTACTTCCTTTCTGGTTCTATTGAGTTAATCAACCTTAACTGAAACCCTCACTTTCAAAAGTTACCAGCAGAAATGAAAACTTGGCAAAGATGTTTTGTCTATTCATTTACACAAGGAAATGAAACTTGTCAAAGCAAATGTAAAAAAATCTTGTTGTTTTTAAAAATATTAACGAGAGTGAGTAAACTGAAAGTGGCACTTGTCATGAAAAAAAGCATCACACTGGACTGCAAGCATCCAGCAGTAATGTAAAATGTTTGGTATCTCGCAGTCCTCTTCTTTTGAAGTATTACAACCCGCAGCTTCACTCTTGCAACTGACCATTGTTGTTTAGCATGGCATCACTAGTCATGTAACAAAAATTTGACATTTGAAGAATTGTGTTGTGAGACTTCTTTGGCCTTCTACAGACGAAGTCAGGAACTAAACGTTTTGCATTTTGCTCGGATACTTGCAGTCCACCAGTAACATGACCAAAATCTTGCAAAGGGTTGACTGGGGGAGGGAGGGAGGGGGGATTGTATGAGAATCCAACCTGTAGCTCCTGAGGAAAATTTTTCCATCTACTGCTGTGAACTGAAGAATGTGCTCCAAACCCTGAAGTCTCAATTGGTTTACTTCAGCACCACGGAAAAAATCTGGTAAGAAAGAAGAGTACAGAGGATTAGAGTACATAATCTTTCAAATTAATGTCGGTAATCAGTGAGTACCATGCATATTTACCATTAACCCGAATACCTGTAGCAGCTCAGTGAATATTCCATGCTGTATGACTACTCACCTCCATTTCGGAAAACAGTCACTCATTGTTCACTAGTTTTGCACTATATATTAAAAACACTGCCCACCATGCCAACAGCTTACCTGTCAACACATTCTTTAGCTTCTTGTACTCATTCTCATTTTCAAATGGTTCACCAGAGAACAGAAGGCATGGTTTTGTTCCCCTTCCACACTTCTCAGTCTGAAACATGACAAATCTATTTTTGATACTTCACTTTGACCTGTCTTGTATGAAGCTTTCAAACAGCATAAGACAGTGTAGTACATTATTTTAACAAAATTAAGGTACAAAATAGTGTAAACTAGATTTAACTCAGCACTGTAGGGTTGCAACAGGTAATCTTCGTTTATCTAACTGACACAAAAATTTGAAAAATAATTTTATTTTAAATTTTCTGCATATATGTTCAGGACTGGAGTAAGGTATTATTTAACAGACTTTGCATCAGTTGTAAAGGCACTGGCCAGAGTAAGTAATGATATCCTTTTATCAAATAAAGCTGCATAAGTTCACAGAAGGAGTTGAAATTTCAGATTTTACATACTATTAGAAGTAGGTCTTATTGAGGAACTGAAACTGCAAGTATAAATGCCTGAGTGAAGTGTCAAAGTGAAAACTTGATTTTCTTAATTTGCTGTCCATTACAATTCTAAACAAAGATACAAATACTATAAGCTTCAGTGTTAAACTTGGGGTAAGACTCCAACCAAATAAAGTGAGACCCTTCTCAGTGTCTTTGGGACCCCCATTGATGGAAGAACAGACAATCCCTCCATTTCACTCTCATGTTTTGAGCATTCCTAATCAACCAAAACACCAAGACATATATATTTAAAATAAAGAAAATTAACAAAAAGTTCTACTAGTTTGTCATATTTTAAACAATACTTTACCTTGAAAGAACGGAGAGGTACAAACTTCTCTATTCCAAGCTCTAACATATCCAGAACATGGCCATCAAAACAGCGACCTGTGTGAGTTGAATGGGTTGCACACTGTTAGAACAGGGAAAAATTAAACATCTTTGCTACTAAGAATAATGGATAAAAAATTAGTTTGTACAGGATTTCAGGTTCTAAATTTAAGGATTTTCAAGGTTTCTTACAGTATGCACTAAATTTAAGGCCTTTAATTTCTAAAAAAACATTTATTTACCAGGCCCAATGTGTAGTTGTCATGTACCACAGGGCACACTGAATACTCACCAATAACCAAGTTGTGAGGCCGTTTCTTTGAATGTGAGCCAAACACAAAGAGTGATGCATCATTCTTGAGACCAAAAAATTCCTGAAACACAACATTATCCTGTATTCAAGTCATCGACCATCAATAGTAATGTTATATATAATGTCAGATAGACAGTAAAAACACTGATTTGGTATACATGTATGTACAATTATATTAATTTTGTGTTAAGTGATCAATTTTTATTATTACTTTTAAAAATTAAACATTGATTGCTTGACTAACAAAACTGACTAACAATTGAAAACTTAAGTGCCATTTTCTGCTATGCAACAGTCCTACATGTGTAAGCTGTATTCAAAAAACCATTTCAGGCGCAAAAAAGTTGATGATTCCCTTATTACCTGTACATATTGACCTGCCCCTCCATATTTTAAGTATTTTATGTTCCCAATATTAACCTCTTGTGAATTATCTTAGTTTCTAACCACTACTATTAATAAAACAACTGTAGTTTGCAAAAAATATATGAAGAAATGAATAGAATCAGGTCTTACCAGTGATGTTGGATCATCAAAGGGTCTTAAAATATTTTTCCTGTTGAAGGTAAAAACAAAGCTTACATAATATTGGTGACAAGTCAAATTTAAATGTACACAGCTCAAAAGAAGACACTGACCTTCTAACTGGCTCTTCAAGTGATAAGAAGGCAAAAAAATTCCAGTGGTTGGTTAAAGTAAATTTTTTTGCCCGAAAAACCTCATTACCAACTCTTATAAATACTGCTAATACTTTGCACTAAGAACTGATAATAATAATTGCTTAATAATAATCACAAAGGAATATAACCTGACCCAAACCTGTGGAAAGTTTAAAGATGGTGTGTAAAACTTCAAACTAAAGGACTGATTTGTAATGAGGGTTCATTTGTGACAATTCACCATCACCATAGAGTATTGTACTTTATACAGCTATTTCAAACAAGGTTGTCATATATAGTGAATAGCCAATACTGGAAACAAAAGGAACTTTGGGGGATCAAGGAGAACACATAATTTATTGGTATTAGCATTGACTTTGCAGAGTGGAGAGGAGTGTATAGGTTCATCATAATACAATTATAATCACTGCCATCACTGTGACTATAACTTGTCACTAAATATGAATATACCCAAAAGTTCCTTTCGGTTCCAGTATCGACTATTGACCCATGACAACCTTTTTTGAAAGAGCTGTACACCAAACTGTTGATCGATTTCGGGACTCACCTTTGAAACATAACAGCATCGGGCTTCTTCAGAGCACACTGATAAACACGAAGTAATGCAGACACGATCAAAATAAGTAGACAGTAAAAACGTCACAGACTATTTTCACTCACAGTGAATAGTGTTATAAGTCGTTGAACAATTGTGGATTTCGGTACTAAATGAGTAAATCCAAATGATGTTCCAAGCTATCCCCAGCCAATCTCCCAAGGGCCAAAGGAGATTAATGCGCAATTTAGCGGTCAGGAACTTAACAAGAACTTTCAAAATTGCTAAAAAATTATTGCATTTCGAATAAATGATTGATACATACCAGATCTTTCAATGTCTGGGTTACAATTTCGCTGGTTCTTCCGCCGCGGATGAACATCGCTCGCTTTGTGTTTTCAATTGTCTGAGGGGCTCGTTTTTCCAACACGCGTTTTCCACGGCGCGTCTTCGGCTTTCTGTTTCGATTAGCACATAAAGTTAGTTCTAGAGTTAAGCATGTTTTTAAAATGCTTATAAATAAAGCATATTCCACTGAAGGAAAATACTCAAATATATTCACTCACTTGATCGAAGCCTCCATGTTGTTTTTAACCCTTCCACGTGTGTCGTGTGAACGAAATCTTCCAGGCACTCTACGTATGAAAGGGAAGGACTGGGACCAGAGAACAGTCTGGGCAACCTCGTTCCCAAAGTAGTCTGGGTATTTTTTAAAACTGGCGGAAACGAAAGCGGAAGTCTTCTCTGTAAACGGACCAAATCCATGTTCCGATCTTGTGGCAAAAGCAGAAAGAAACTGTGATCATTGAGGTAACATGTAATTATAATGAGGCGCTATCATCTGGCTATGTTTTTCCAAATCAAACTGCGAAAGATTCTTATTTATTTCATGTCTACATTTCATTGGTATGAGAACGAGCCACGGGCTACTCAATCTTAAAAGGCATATATATTTTCGCTCGACAAACTGGTAGTGGGATTTTTTAATATTTTTCGGAATTTTTATAAGATACGTAATGTTAGACACATGAACCGCCGATTTAGAGAAGTTATATTCCATTATGGGAATCAAAATGCAGATTTTAAATTATGATTTTATACAGAAATGTTGAAACATGGTTAACCTATCTCATCGCAGGTCTCGTGTATAGTTTGAGGCCACGAATTTTCGATCAGAGTTGTTCCCCTTATGACTAAAAGAGCGATCGAAATTCGCCTCAAATAGCTTTGAATATAATCCCAAATGAATTTCTAAACAGTCTCGAAATCGCCGGGTCATACCGGTATATGGGCCTATATGGAGTATTTAGCTCATGACGTGTCTCAACTAACGAACATCGTACAGTGTCACGACCTATTTTATATCGTGTCGAAATACATATTTAGAGCTTAGATAGACTGTGACCTAAGTAATGTTTTAGTGTAATATTTAGTTGATTTTAGATTTTCATTTTTTTCATTAGTCTCCATTCAAGACAAATGGCTTCAGCCGCACCATTGGACGATACTGGGGAGAAATGTAATGGAACAAAGTTAGCCAGGTTGTTGACTCCATTCACTCCTCAGTCAAGAGGAGTGACTCCATTCACTCCTCAGTCAAGAGGAGTGACTCCATTCACTCCTCAGTCAATCTAGGTGCTGTTTTACACACGAACAAACCTCTGTTGAACAATCTGCTGAAGAAACGGATTTTGAACAGCAACCAATGGGATAAGTTGTACCCTCCCAGGGGAGCCGCCCCAGACTCCAAGACCCTTTGATATCACCCTACTATTTCTCCTGTTACGTAATATCTGTGGCCTGGCAGCACCTGCTACGGGATGGGACGCCTTGCCACCTGCTGCTGATGTATCACGAGAAGCGAACCTGGCTAGGATCAAGTACTATCGTAACCAAGTGTATGGCCATGTGACGGGTACTGGAGTGAGCGATACTGACTTTGAACGCTACTGGAATGATATTTCTGGTGCTCTGATAGCGCTGGGCGCCGACCAAGTGACCATTGATTTACTGAAGTCATCCGTCATTAGTGAGACTGACTACTTGAATTTGTTAGAAGAGTGGAAGATGAATGAAGAGCAACTTAAGGACATAGTTTGTGAAAAGTTCAAGAAAAATGACGAGAAGTTGGAGAAACTGAGAGAACATGTTGTGAATGTT
Organism: Parazoanthus swiftii; assembly: GCA_025403585.1. NCBI lineage: Eukaryota > Metazoa > Cnidaria > Anthozoa > Zoantharia > Parazoanthidae > Parazoanthus > Parazoanthus swiftii. The sequence goes on from JAOBYE010419754.1 coordinate 10,262, forward strand.
GAAAAAAAGCTGGAACAGAGAGTTGACTGTACACTGTTTTCAGCGCTTCCAAAATGTGAGTTTACCGGGCACATCTCTTCCCAACTTGATCGGTATCACGAAGGAACAAGGTTGTGGATGCTGAGAAGAGTTGAAGAGTTTTGTGTTACGAGAGAAGCGACATCAAGAGCTCTAGTAATTACTGCTCCACCGGGAGTCGGTAAATCAGTTCTGGCAGCTGTTGTTTGTAGAGAAGCTCGAGAGAAGGGCCGATTAGCAGCTTGTCACTTCATCCAACACAACAACTCACATCGCAATAACCCAAGAGTTGTGATTGAATCTGTTGCTCGCCACTTGTGCGACAGTGTAGAAGGGTTTAAGGAAAACCTCGAGAATCAACTCTTATCACTACAGCCCGAAGTAAGAAAACAACTTAACGAAATGAATCTGGAAACATTGTGTTCTGTTCTTATTGAAGAACCGCTCAACAAGATTCAGAAAGTGCCGGAAAGTACTCTTTCCATTGTTATTGATGCACTTGATGAGTGCGAGCTTAGTGTAAGAGACGAGTTTGTCAAAGTTTTGCTGTCCAAAGTACGCAGTTTGCCAAACTGGGTCAAGTTCATCTTTACAGCTCGACCTACGAAACTACTGTTTCAAGAACTCCCTCATGTTACAGTTAACAACATTGAAGCAACAGAGAAAGGCAATACTGAGGACATTGAGCTGTTTATGGTTGACCAGCTCCAGTTACTCTACCCCAGCAGTTCAAGAGTTCAACTTCAGGAAATTGCCAGGAATATTGCTGCCAAATCAGGTGGCATATTCCTTTATGCTCATTTTGTGTTTAAGACAGCTGGGAACAGAAATTTATCACTTCACGAAACAAGCGGAATTTTTCCACATGGAATTGCTTCCGTTTATGAAGAGTACATTGCCCGTTCAGGGACTGAGCTGAAAACTGAAGAGGAGAAGTTCATTAATTTTCTAGAAGCTGTTGTTGCGGCGAATGCTCCTTTACCAGAATCACTGGTTCTTCAGATTCTAGACATAAAGCAAACATCACGACAGGAGAAGAAAGAGGCACGCCAAACACTGAACGCCCTTACTCTGCTTTTTCCGGTCAAAGAAAAACACATTTCCATTTTCCACAAGTCCCTTGCTGAATGGCTTACTGAAGGTGAAGATGAAAACGGGAACCACGATTTCAGTGTTAAAGTCGAAGATGGTCATCGTGTTCTCGCCGAACACTGTCTAAGGATTCTCCAAGATGTGAAAAAGCATGAAAAGTTTCCCCATGAAGTAAGTGATGTTGAAAAGTACGCACTCATGTTTGGATTCCACCATATGTTATGTGCTGGAGGATATCAGGCAGAACTTGTAGATTGTTTACAAGATCTCCAACTGCTTTCCTCAATGTTGTTGACACAGAAAAGAAATAGCGAAAAACTCTGTGGAAGAATAGACGTTACTTTCCTGAAGTTTAAGTTTCAGCTGGACTTAATAATTAGAGTGTGCAATCAACCTCTTGATAGTCAACACATCATCAACATGTTGGAATTCCTACCACCATCGTTGAATTCGTGCCCCCAGATCATTCTGCAACTTGCAGCCAATTGACCTGCTGAATCCCGAATGACATCACAAGCCATCGAATTGTTGAATTCCTCCAAGTACAAGGGATTTGCCTGGATCGATAAGAGTACTTTACTTCATCAACCATCCTACGAGTTCATCTCCCTTTCTTCCAATGAAAAGACAGTCGCTTGCCTGTACTTCCACAAGAGATCAACACAGTGGCTGAAAGACAACCAACATGTTGCAGCTAAAAGACCTTGTTATTCTGTCATGACCTTGAATGTAGAAACCGGAGAACAGCTCAGTAGTGTCGATTTAGACTTCTCGGTTACTTTTAATGAGGTGTTCGGTTTCCCATTATATCCTGAGATTCAGATTTCTCCGGATGACAGATACTTGGCTGTGCCAGTTGAAGACTACAGTGAAATAGAACTAAGAGACACACGTAGTCTTGAAGTTAACAAGAAACTTAAATCGGCGACTGATTTCTGTTTAAGCCGCAGCAAATGTTGTTTTCTACAGCTTGGACAAGTTGCTGCAGCGTGTATGGATGGAACTGTTTGCATATGGGACATTGAAAGTGGGGTTGTTGCTGTGACCCTTTTTGCTCCATTTGGAATGATTCCAACCTGTATGGCGTCACCAACTGGAAAACTTCTGGCCATAGTCCATGTTTCAGTTGCACTGTGGCAGTCCTTTGACACCTTTACGCCTATGATACTTACGTCGCATTTGGTTAATCCTAATGCTGCACCGTTAGTATCATTTTCACAAGACGGTGAGTTAGTAGCTTGTACCTGTAGTGTTGAGGAGGAATCAAACCCAAAATGCTTCAAAAGCCCTCCAGATGTTGCTGTTATAAAGATTTTCAGTACCAACAGTGGGCAGCTGTTGAATCAGTTTCAGTCTTTTAAGACTCGAGAGATAACATTTATTGACAACATTAATGTTTTCCTTTTTGAAGAACCAGCTCTCAGGTCAGGAAGTGTTGTAAACGCTAAGACGTCCTCGATTCAGAAGCTAGCGTTTCCTTTTTGTACCTTTGAACTCAACGCTTGTCGATCAAGGCCCCAAGAGATGGTTTTAATTCCGAGTTGGTTCGGATCTGACTTGGTAGTCTACAGATTCAAGAACATCGTCTAAGATTTCACTGGCGTATAGTACTAAAATGTTAGCCATATAAGTAGAGCAAGTACGGTAAAAGTAGACGAAACGTTTCTAGTTTGCTAGTTTTTATATAAATGCACATCTCTTATATCTTTTATATCAATACATATCTCTTATCAGCCAAGTGCGAGGTCCGTACGGCAAGTTATGGACCGAGTTTTTTCCTTCCTTTTATGATCCAAGCGCGAAGCGCGCGGGCCATGAAAATAAGGAAGGGAAAAACGAGGATCCATAACTTGCCGCACGGACCGAGCAAACGAGGCTAATAAGATATTTATCATATCATGGCCTTGTTGAATATTTGAAGAAAGTGAGGCTGTAAGTGACAGCTGCTCCAGAACTGGAGGTCCGTACAGCTACTTACGGACCTGAAATTGACCAATCACAGCACGCGACATCAGTCAGCCATATAATAAAACTACTTATTAGCCGATAGTGAGGTTTGAACGGGAAATATCAACCTGAGGCCTTGCAGTATTGACCGAGCAATAGCGGTTCACAAAGCACCCGCTGGAGTCAGCGGTGAATGTTTGTGAAAATAATTTTACGCGGACTAGCACTAACGTAATCCACTAGTAGTGGATTTGTAGCATTCCAGAGATTAGTTTTCTGTACGTTCTGATTATTTTTTGGCGAAAATGTGGTAGAAGCCGGAATTTCTGTGAAGGAACGGTTACCAGTTTAACTTTTCTCTCTTTTTCTTTATAAATCAAAACAGTTTTTTAAAAATGGTTTATTTCCACTTCGCAACAAATTAAATCTGTTAAATTCCAATGCAAATTTAACCGTGCCTTTTTAGAGAAGAACAGGGAAGGGGCTGGCGGGGTTCGACTTTGAGAACAAGAGTTTTTAATGAGCCAACTTTAAAATTGCTAGACCAACTTACAAACCCCTAATCTTTTATATATGTAAAATTCTTAATTTTTAAAAAATTAGTACTATATTTTGTAATGTCTTACATAAATCAGCTGTTTTTAGCTGCAAGTTTTACGACAATAAAGTACATCTATCTATCTATCTATCTATCTATCTATCTATCTATCTATCTATCTATCTATCTATCTATCTATCTATCTAT
>JAOBYE010419865.1:0-14060 GCA_025403585.1 Parazoanthus swiftii
ATCTGACACATTTGCTGGGGAAAAAACTGGGGGGGGGGGCACGGGCCCCCCCGGCACCACCCCTTGCTACGGCCCTGGGTTGTGGTTATTTTTTTATGATTATGATAACGGCTCAGCCAAATTTTATTGTTCTTATATAACACCTTAAGAGTGGGCATATACAACGCGCTCTCTTACTGGCTATTTGAATAGCAAAATTAATGTTATATCAGACTACCCGGGAGCGGGGATGCTCGTCGTACCTTTTATGGGTTAAATTCCAAATTTTTGGTACCGCTTGTTTGAGTCAAAGCAAAATACTTCAGTACATTTGTACAGAAGCACGATTCCTCTTAAGGATGTCGTTGTCAAGTGAGTTGCATAAACATCGTAATTATGCGTAGATTTAATTTAAAATAATGATGCCAATTAAATTTCTATTTGGTCGAGTTTTGTGATTACTACGACATGTGTAATACTCATTTGCTTTTGAGATCGGTTCATTTGAAATTTTCCGACGTGCATCCCGCCCTTTCTGTATTGGTTATTCTAATACTTAATGCAGATGTTAGTTGTTGTTTTATTTTGTATCCCGGGAAATGGAAAAGATGTGCGTACTCATAACGGGACACCGAATCCTTTGATTCTTTAAAATATCGAAATTAAAGAATATACCGCTTTAGCATACGGTTTTTTTCACTCCTTCTTCGTTGGATTTAGCGCTCTCGTGACTATGCAGTCGATACAAGGAAAGAATTTCCGTGGTTCTGACATCAATAAAGAGCTTTGAAAAATAGACGAGTATTAACCAATCATCAGCTCTTGACACCATAGACAACCTTTGAAAAATGATAACAATTTAAGACATTAAGTGTCAGTATATGTAATCTTAGAGTATTTCAGGCATGAGATTTGGCTTAATACACATCCTGACTTGGGTGTTGTTGGAGCTCATGTTTGCTATTGCATAGTAACTAAATAGACTTTGTTCTACATAAAAAAATACGCTTCTTTCTTCTCTACTGTACCGTTTGTGTACATGTTGTGAAAGGCACTTTTTTATTCTACTTAAAAAGAACGGCTACATTTATTGGCGCAGGTTTGTCGCTCTTAAGGTAATTTGGATCTTCGCGGTAGCCACAAAAGTTCTTGAGAAACACTTCATTTTAGTGTTGCTTAATTCTGTGATTGTACAGGACGTTCAAAGGTGTTCCCAATCTCTAACTCGTATATTTATCAAAGTGCATGGAACGCAATGCTCTGCCTGTACTGAGAACTCAGTTAGCTATGTCCAAATGAGTTCAACGGCTCTCTGACTTAGAATCGCGCGCTTTAATACCCGGCATATTCCATAGCAGTGCCTCTTAGTGCCACTTTCAAAATTCTGCAGAAAAAAATTGTCCTCTCTTAGTGTTCGCCCGAAGTAATGTTACTTAGGAGCATAATCTTAAAATTTAATCGTTTTATATCCTTACTTTCCTTCCAAAATTAAAAAAGTTTTTATAAAAAAAAATTAATTATAAAAAAATGTTCTTACACAAAAAAATTCTTATAAAAAAGAGAAGCTCTTGCTTCTTTATAGGAATGTCTACTTTTTAGGATAAACCTGGACATTCTTAACGTTTTACAGGATTTCAGCCTTAACTGTCCTTAAAAATGTTTGTTCTCAGTGATTTTTTTCGGGATTGTGTCTGTGTATATAATTCCTTCAAAGGCTGTTCCTAACGTTTGATGCAGTTCATAACATGCATACATACCCAAATGCGTTGCTATCGCTACAGTCGCCCGTTTCAAAATCAAATGTGAAATTACACCGCTCTCTCTCAAAAAAATTAAATGCAGCTCTCCGTTCCATTTTCAGAATTTATAGAATAAACTTTTCTTTCTTAGACTCAAGTTAGTTTCCCTCGGAGCCTTTTTTGTCAGCATTGCGCGACGAGCCGAAAGAGCGGCTGCGATCGAGGGAGACTAAGCCTCAGTCTGAGATATCTTAATATCGGTCAGTATTCTCAGCCTCGGCGCTCTTATCAGCTGAAAAGGTTCTTATACAGAATAGAGCGGCGTATGAAGGTTATTTGTGATTCGGCTAATTGAGCCAGACCTGCCTGAAGGGTATGTCAGTGCCCCGCTCTGATCGAAATTAACACAGTTTGGTATCGCGACAGGCACATTCCGGATTGCTTTATTAAAATCGCCTATGGATAAAATCAATTTTCTCTTGATAAAATCTATTGTAGTGTTTTTTATGTTAAGATGAAGAGTGCACGACACATTTTAGTTTCATGATCGCAGTTTGACAGGTTTGTGTTCGAATGAATAGTTTAAAAAATATGATTATGGATGTGCCGAATGGCTTTTCCAAAATATTTAAGTTTCTGCTTTCGAAATGCTCGCAATGCAATATTTCGGAAGCACGCTTCATTGAGTAGATTGCATCATCTCATGCAACTGCTGCTCTAATACTTTTGTCTATATATAGATATTATATTCCAGAACTTGTAGAACACGAGAGAATTATGTGAGAAAAACTAATCGTAGGCAAGGACTTCTTTAGCTTCTCAACTGCTCTGCAACTTGTGGAGTGTTCATATAACATTCTAGAGTATAGAGTCACCCTGAGTCGTTTTATAAGGCTTCCATAAAGCAGAACATAGCCTCTGATATAATCACAGCTATTTACCATCTTTAGCTAATCAGGGCGCGCAGTATATATAAACCATATTTTATAATGAACATCTAAAGCAGTTCTCGAGTGCTACGCGCTCAAACGTTGTAAAGATGACTTGACACCGATAAATCTTATGAGGATGAGAATGAAGGAGCTTCACTGCAAAATATGGGCCTCTCGGCAATATATATGCTCTAGTTCGTTTATTGCTTTATGATTGTATGCAAGTCAATGACTGTATTTCTGAGCTTTGCATGGTCACGCAACACAAGTTCGTCTAAAATTTTATCCTGTGATTAGCAGCTCTTGAAGACTTCACAAAATTGCTAAACCCAGGAACAGCATCACGTTAGTTTTACCCACAGTCTATACTGTACAAGACCATGTGTGGGACCCTCCCAACTGTAACGCGGGCGACGGTGGCCTGTTTGCGCAAACCTGTTTAACCTGTCGAAAACTGGAATTAAGTGGAGCGTAAACAATCAACAAAATATTATTTACATTTTTTTTGCTTCCCAGCTGACCCTGAATCAGCTAGTTTATGACTGTCTTTCTTTCAGGTTGATAAAAGACTTGGCAAATACTGGGGAAAAGTGTTGACATCCGACCAACGTGTTATAACTGCATTTCCGGTTGTTCCATCTGAAGTCTACAGGAAAGGAAAAAATCCTTGCCAGTTAGAATGGGATGTGGACTGTTCCCGGAGCCTCGGGTAGACACTGGTTGGGCCTGGATTGTCTGCTTCGCGTCATTTATGCTCCAGTTTCTCACATATGGTCTGAGCAATGCCTACGCGACGATGTTTGTTGCATTCTTACAGGAATTTAAACAAGGGGAAGCTAAGACTGGTAGGTTTGCAAAGATTCTTAGATTATTGACGTTAATTTTGTTTCTTACGATGTTCCGCATAAGTAAAAGTTGTTTTGCTGTTTTCTTGAAACTGCCACTGAATATATGTATAGACAGGGGTAAGGTGCGATGGCTTGAAATATTATGTCAAGATTAATTACATGGTTGATAGGGAGGATTTGGAAAGTTGGAAAGATTTATTGAAAGGATTTTTTACCTCACGTCTTGGAGGCTGGGAGCTGCACTTAAATTTGTCCGATAACTTGTAAACAGATATGCCATTTGCCCCAAACCGTGACCATGGATATGAGGGTCATTTATGGTTTTGGTTAAAATCATTTAATATTAGTGGCCGAGAAATTGGGTGCACGCAAGCTAGGTTGTGTGCATTAACTGCAAGTATAAGAAAGTAAATCAGTATTTTATTCATATTTAATTTTGCAATTGACTGCTAAAGAAGTGTTTTGACAGCGCTGTGCTTAAAATGCAAATAAAAGTTTCCTACCATGACCCAAGATTCGGCAAAAATTTAGTAATTACAAAAACGTTAGAGGATTTAATACTGCAAAAGCGCAGAATTAGAATAAGTTGAGCAGTGTCTATTAGTACTCTTGATTAGTACCTGCTGCTTGAATTTTCCTCGAAGTTTTCCTCACAGGATTCGGTGTCCAATACTGTCTTTAAATAGATCATTATGCGAAGTCCAAAGAGGACTTTGATCCATGAGCTGTGGCTCCACGTGATACAGTTTGCAGATGATTGGTTGTAGCAGTTGTTGGTCGAGAGATTCTTGAACTTTATAATCTTCTCAAGTAGATCAAGGTCACCGAAAACGCTTGCTTTGATTCTTTTATTTAAAATGATAAATTGTACATCATGGAAGGGAAGCCCTTTCACTTAGGATTAAAACGTTTTCTAGCCTCGAGTCAATGTTCTTTTAAAATGTATTATTTGAAAATAGCGATAAATCAACGAAGCAAAATACCAGCTAGCTTGTACAATAATAACTTTGTTGTACTTGCGGAGGTACAATCCCCGACCCACTCAGAGATCTACGGTACTGCTTATTAAATCGGGTGTGGATGGCTTTGTCGGTCACTTCTCAAATAACAAGCATTGAAACTCCGGCTACGCTATAGCCTTGGTGTGGATTATAAGAACTGGTTCGGTGGTGAGCCTCCATTATCTGTGGCCAAGACCAGTTAGTTCTCTCAAGCATGCAAGCCAGACTCGACAAACAGGAGTTCGTACAGCATTTAATAGATGTAGCTGGAAATATTATAAAAACAGAGCTCTTCAAAGAAAGTGTTTTAGCACGACAGGAAGAATATAGCCACCACAAGAAAAGCAGTCAAATGTTTAAGCAGCTAGACGATACCGAGACGGCTCCAAAGGGACGTTTATGTAGGACAGAGTAAGAAATAGATATATAATGAAACGTACAAATACGCGCTGTGTCGGATTCATGAGCACTGTCAAATATTCTATTAAAACTTGTACAATCTTACTTCAGCACTCAAAATTATAATTGTTCTAGAAAGTAGACTGATTAACTTTGTGTTAAGTCTTTACAGCCAAAAACGTTCGTTCTATCATTTTGTCACACCGCAATGCACCAGTATTGAGCAGTTTAGATTCAAAATGATATATTAAACTTCCAAATTGAAAAGCAGCAACTCTTTTTGGAACAGCGTCTCAAATGGTTGCGCATTCAAATCTGAGGTTTTTTAACTCGTTTAAATTTGTACATGACGTTGTTTTTGCTTTACTTCGTACACCATTAGCTACCTTTAATCTTTGTCTTGAATTTCTCGTTCTGTCCCCAAGGGTAGAAATTTGCATTTGTACATCAGTTCTGTTGTTTAGAACTTCTTGGGTACAACACCTTGTTCAGTTTAATAATTAGCGAGCATTGTAAGCATAGAAATTAAATTTGATTGTGTTTTCAATTTGTTTTTTGCAATTGCAGGCAGAAAAAAATGCTTTTTTGCAAATTTTGCCAAGTTTTCCGCGCCTCTGAATGTGTTGTTTGAATATACACACAAAATTGTACGGAAAGGCTAAAGTTTGCGCCAGTTCTTTTTGTTTCGTACGAAACTCATTTTGACCTAGCCACAGTGTACCTTTGTTGACACGACTCCAAATGAGCTGTTTTATGGGAGAAAGTTTAGACTTAACACTCACTGAAAGACCTTATTTCTCCCGACTGATATTTGCCCAGTGAAACTGTAGAGACATTGTAAAAAGAAGCGAATTGTTGCAGATTTAATGTTCACCATCACACGATTTTAAGTTAAGTATTTTCGACACTGTATGAGCAAAATCCGATTTGTGCTTTGTAATAGTGATTCCAGCCTTTTTTACAACGAAAGTGCGATGAATGGAGGTGTATTTATGGGTCAGTTTGTCGGGGGGATACTCCCCACCGAATTGACTATACGGGTATGCGCCATGCCGGCACGGACCCCTTAACCCTCTCTCTAAGGGAGGTTGTTGCCAGTCGGTCAATTTACGCACCCATCGTCCACATACTTACTGTATCCATGAAACAAAAGCAAGGGGGTTGGGGGTTGCAACAATCCTTCCCCCCTCCTGAGAGGGAAGGGTGGCAACAAAATAAGGAATTTTTCCAAATTTCAATTTTCATATTTTGTGCTTTTGTCACAGATATTGCCTATGTTCCTAAAATACTGTGGACATAGCAGGTTTTGTCGGTTGTTTTATATTTAAACTTTAAGTCAAATCAGTTTTTGGTGAAATGAAGGCTTTCCATACCAAATCTCTATAAACCCCGTCCCGCGATAGCTTCGAAACATATATGTGCACGCCAATAAATTTGACGCAACAACAGCCATGCACTCGAACGTCTTGTACAGTTACGCTTCGAATGACGTCCGGCACGCGAATCTCAAGTCGGCCAGAGATAAAATCAAACCGACATTTTGAGCTTTTGCGTTGTGTGGTCTTCTGGTATTCCAGTAACGACTCTGAGGTGTCAAACTTGGGTCTTTTCTCAGTCTCAGCAATTTGTTTTAAGAAGGTTTAATTATGGTCCAACTCTGCTAACACAAAGATATCGCCTAAGTTAAAGGGCAGGCCTGGGCAAGAATAGTTTCTTTTGTTAGTGATGCAGTGAATGGATTAATACTCCATGTTTATTCGATCTTTTTCTTTCTCTTTTCCCCCCACCGGGTTTAGCACTTGATACCTGTGGGTTGGAAATCGTGTTGCAATTATGTCTCCCTAACAGTTCAGTGGATTCTGCAACCATTACCAATCATTTTGCTGCCAATTTTTGTTCAAGAACCGTTCTACTTTTAGAAAGACATTCCTTCACTCGGTGCAGACTTTGAAGACAAAACATCCAATTATGTAAAATCTGCATAGTTTTATAAACATTGCGTTCAAGGACAAACGTTTACGAGCAATTACAAAAATCAGTTTAATGTTACGTTGCAAAAAATACTAGTGGTTCTTGAGCAGCTGTGCATCCTAAAATATTCAAGCGCGATATTAGTGAAGCTGGAACATGCTAAAAAAAATAAAGTTCTTCATCAGACGCATAGGAAAAAGACAGTACTCTGTACAGCGAGCAGCTTTTAATATGAATACCAATTGTTGGATATATTGTTATATTGCCCGAAGCCAAACCAAAACGATCCATACAGTTGACATTCAGTCTGTCACACGCGCATCTGACAAAACATACCACATATATGCAATGTATTAGAAGCAGATGAAACGGGTGACTGCTTTACCAAGCACTGGCACGATATCCTGATCTTTACCCATTGTAAATTTGCTCATAATCTTCCTTCTTCAAAATTTTGTAAACTGTTAAAGCGTTAATTTGGGCGGGAGCAGTAGCCCCTCGCATGGGCTATGCAGGTAGCTATACATGGCATCTCGGGAATTTTAGCCGCTTTGGTCGGTCTGAAATTTCGTATATAGTTTTGACATTTTAGTCAGTCTTGAACGAAACTGTGGGTACGCGCTGTATGGCACATTCAGTTCAAGAGGGCATGCCCGATAGTGGGTTAAAGTAAAACTTTTAGCGTAAGGTCTGAAAATGGGTCGGGAAATTCGCATATTGTGGTCTCGATAAAGATTTTTCACAAAGTGCATGGCACAACACACGAAACTGATTGAGGAGTCCTCCATTTCCTGCGATTAGTATATGATAAATGGACTACAGAATGAACTTCAAAAAGTTGTAAAAGGAAACAATATGATGCCGAGCATGGCATTTGAATACCATGAAGTCTAACAATCTTAAGAAAGTTGGAAGACGAGTCAAAACATCATTTAAAACACACTCGAGCACACTTGAACAAAGGCTTAGTTCCCCTGTTTTATTTGGTCCATTGCATTTGTGTCAGGACTACATTTCGGGGTTTGCGGAGTTGCGATGTTCTTCAGGTTTGTGTGCTTAATTTCGGTCAATAAATTCACCCGCATCGCGATATTGCGATGATAACAAACCCTACGGTGTGCGATGTTTGAGTTCTTAAGCCTGCGGTGTTCATTGAAACGAATTTTCGGCAAATTATTTGCGTTGTTGCCGTTTCTTGTGATGCGAGTTTTTTTCAATTTTTATGCGGTGTTGCAGTGTACAGAGACCTCCCCAATGCCCCCTCTATTCTGGAACTGAATTCAAAACGTGTTTAGGAACTTTGAACCTGAAATTTCCTTATTTTCGATTTCGATCGGTGTTTTTATTACCAGATTATCCAGGCTTTCGATTTTTTAATTGACGAAAAGATAGTTTGCGAAGGACAAGTCGTCATTCCGCTTTGACTTGTGTGTGCGTTTAAAATCTAAACTATATAAGCAAGTTTTAAAACTGCTGATAAAATAATAATAATAATAATAATAATAATAACAACAACAACAACAACAACAACAATAACAATAATATATAACTTTATTTCATTCTTATCTATATAAAAAATTTACAATCAAATTATTAAAAAAAAAGAAGTAGCTAATTACAATATTTATAAAAGTTTATTGGAAGCACTGATTTGTCCTTTTTTTTATTATGACTAATTAGCGATAAAAGTTTAAAATTATAAAGAAGGGGCATACGAATAATCTAAAGTAGGGCATGCGAATAATCTAAAATACATAATAACTGATAAACGACAATCTATAAAAATTAAGTAATACTGGCTATGGCGTTTTGCTCAACAACAATAACAATAATAATAATAATAATAATAATATAATACTAATAATGATGGAAGAAAGTCAAGCCTCAACCCAAGACTGAATATGTTATATAAAAAGTAATGCACCAAAAAGTAACAAACGTGTCGATCACCATTTTCTCAGACTTCTCTCTTCAATGATCTTAATTGCTATGTATTGAGCTGATGGACATGAATTTAAATGGTATTAGTTCTGAAAAGATATTTATCCAGCTTTCAGCGACATTGCGGCGTGCCGGTGACGGATGGTCAATAGATTATCGCCCGAGGTTACCTGGCAGTTGCGAGAGAGTAAGCAAGTTAAGAAAATAGGGCATAAGCGACGCATCGTGCAGGCTTTTTTCAACTCCGCCGGTCGGCCTTCGAAATGACCTTCATTGAGTGCTATCCGGTTCACACACAGAAGGTCACGAGTCGTCAGGCCAGCTCCCCACATCAAAAGGCCCTTCTCATGCAAATCGCAATGACCTACGAACCTGCAGAGGAAAACCTGCCGTGTTTGATTTTCAGTGTTTGTATATGCCAAGCTATTTGCAAATTTTGACCTTATTTAGGGCCCGTGTTCATCTCAGGTTATGATCACCTGCTTTGCGAGATGAAATTTTTAAGCATGTAAATCTATGAGCTCAACTCTTTTGTATAAACCTACTTCTGTACTAATAAACAGGGGAAAAAGCAATTACAAGGGTCGTTACCCATCCCATAGAAAAAATGAGATCATCATGTTCATGGCGGCAAGCGGGCCGAGTCATACATCACGAGAAATGCGCTTAACAAGATCCCATGCCCATTAGCTATATATTATACTGCATGGGCAAACCACCCATATCAGTGAAAGCATGGAAATTTAACCAGCGCGCGACAAACAGGCAGGGGGCAATTTTGCCTCTCCCGCTTACCGGGTAAGTCCTATGTTAATATTTAACATTTTAATAATCTATAATAATCCACTTTAATATAGAAACACTGCATGAGTACTCACCAAACGATCGGTTTATCGCCAAGAAATTAAAGTAACTACGACTTTATAAAATGTAATGAACTTTAATCCATACGTTTTGTAATGCTGTTTTGGTTTCCACTAAACGCGGCGACGGTCAACGAACTTGTTTCTGTGAAAAATGCAAGAAAAACAAGTTGTATTCAAAACCAGTAGAGTTGTCGTGGAAACACAACTCGCAGATGTAAGTATAAGGCTTGACATGACAACAGAAAAGTTATTCTAACGTGATGATCTACAAAAAGTTATTCTAACGTGATGATCTACAAAATTTTGAATTTTGTTGGAGGGGGGGTGCAAATTTCTTAAAACTGGACGTTTTTTTTTGGTCGTCAAGATTTTGGTAGCGCTGTTGCAGATAAGCCTATTCGGTCTTTCTATTAAACCTCCGAATGCGGACCTTTTTGGGTCCGTGGGGGGGGGGGTGCGTACGCACTCCGCGCACCCCCCCTGACTACGGGCCTGATTTTAATCATAATTATACGCAAACATCCAATTTTGATTTAACGCGTTAAGTATAGCCTGCGAAAAGCAGACGCCTCTGTAGGGTAATGTAAGTGGCAGCAATCGTAATGACTAGAATGGATTACGCTACACCTGCCTAATTATAAAGTGTGCAGATATGATGAGTAAGCCTTTTGTGAAAATAAGTGGCAGAGAAAATGAATAACGGACGACAGACCTTTCTATTAAATGTTATATAATAACATTGTCTATTTGTTTTTCAGCTTGGATCGGGTCGACTGTGATTGGGCTGAACTTTCTACTCGGCCCATTCTCAACAGCGCTGTGCGACCGCTGGGGATGCCGGACAGTTGCCCTTATAAGCAGTTTCTTCTTATTCTCTGCGTTGGTTACGACGTCATTTGTGACGCAATTTACCATACTCTACGTCACGTACGGACTGTGTTTGGGCGTGGCCTCTAGTCTGGGATATGCTACGTCGGTCATTGTTCTGACCAAATATTTCAAAAGACATCTGTCGCTGGCCACTGGCATTGGTATGGCGGGCGCGGGTCTTGGTACTATGACGATTACTTCAGGTGCTAGCATTGCTATCGCCAAATATGGATGGCGCTACGCCCTCCGTTGCATGTCGGCCAGTTCAGTGGTTGTATTTGTTTGTGGGTTGTCATTTGTGCCTTTTAAGGAGTGCCCCAAGAAATTGGAAGTGAAAAAGAAACTTCTCGTGGCGTCAGCGCCAAGGAAAATGCTTAAGGGAACTTTGAAGCTCTTTTATGATCCACGAGTTTGGAAAAACAAGGCGTTTGCTGTCTGGAGTTTGGCCATTGCACTGATATTCTTTGCCAACTTTGCTCCATTCATCTTTTTGGTAGGTAATGTTTCCTCTTGTTGACAGAAACAAACAAGCAAACAAACAAATTTAGCTAAGTATTCGTATATAGCTTTTTTGAAAGTTTAACTTACTTCATTTATCTTTCATACGTGTGCATTTACCGGTTTGCATTAATTTTATTTATACTGTTTTATTGGCAACTTTCCACAAGGGGTTTTTAGTGACATATCATCAGAAATGAATCATAATCAATTTATCCGCCATATATGGTGCAAAAATCTTAATTAACTCTCAGGGTGGCTGGCCAGCAAGCAAGCACAAACATGACCCGTACGTAGGCAGTGGAATTAATCGAACTCGGGATTTCCGGGTAACGAGAAAGTGCTGCCTCTCTCTATTACCTAATATCTGATTTGTAAAGAATTTAGGTATCTCATTTCGCTTTTCTATGATATTTTAACGTAAATTACTGACTAATGTTCTTAAACAGGGTAAAAACTTTCAAAGAGTTATTTATTGTTTTCGAACTTTCGTTCATCCTCCAAGATAAAACGGGTTTATCTCTGAGGATGAATTACATTCAGATAACTTATTCAAAGTATTTTATCTCGATTTAAAACGTTTAATCTCTGTGGAATATGTCGGTAAAGCAACTAAAATTCGGTCTTGGACGAAAAAAGGTCAGCTAGTTTTCTAAAAACTGATCCAAATAACAGCAAGCTTGAGAGAAATGTGATGAAAACGCGCGATTTTGTCACTATGTAACTGCCCGCTGTCTTTATGTTAATATCTCAGCCCTTGTGTCTGTCTGTCTGCTGATGTTTGTGTGTGTGTGTCTTACCGTTTTCGTAAGTGGATTGTTGTTGACGGAATCTATATCTAACAGGGAGCCTCTCCCTACCCACTGCGACCGGGATCACTCGAGGTGGCTGAGGGACCTGGGAACGATGAATTGGTGACGACCGCAGCTCTCTTCCTACACATGCGCACTGCACTGTACTGAGGTGATAAAATCCGGTGTCTAACATATATTTCATACTTTGGTTCCATTTCAAGACTCGCATGGCCACAGACATTGGTGTGCCTCGCTCCGAGGCTGCCTTGTTGCCTGGTTACCTAACTGTTGCCCAGTCCTTTGGAAAACTTCTGTTTGGGAAGCTGGCTGACATGCATCACGTGAACAGAATCACTCTGTACCAAGCTGCTCTCTTCACGCAAGGCATCGCAACCACGCTGTGTCCGCTGGCTTCGAAGTATTGGGCTCTAGTGATGTACACAGTGATCTTTGGGCTGACCGATGGATGTTTCGGTCTGATGCTCGGATTGGGAACCCATGACGTAGCTGGACCGGAGATGATGACCAGAGCCTTCGGTTGCATGTCAGCGGTTGTTGCGTTGCCTCTTATGACTGGACCTGTTGTTACAGGTAAGTTGTGGGCATGTGACGTAATAAAAATAGTAGGTTAATTGTTTCTACGTGGTTTGATCAATAAGGGTTGGTGTGGTATGTTTTTGGCCCTAAGGTTGGACGTAAAGCTGACGTTTCGAGCGCCAGCCCTCTGGAAGTGCGAATGGGGTTGGAAGTGGCTCGGTAAATATCCACCACTAGCCGTATACACTTTAGGGAAATATTCTTAAATATACGCCAGTTCGCTAACGTAAGATTTGGCATTGCACAAGCAACTATACAGACCGCTCGTCTTTTTCCTTTGCACTGACTAAATATGTTTCTTATTTCTAGGTCTCATCTACGATATCTCTGGGACGTACTCGACAGGGTTCTTCGTGGGTGGAGGGGTGACAATCGCTGGGGTGACCCTCCTGTTCCTTATCCCACTACTAATGGCTGACAAAGATATAGAGACACGAGAAGAGATAGAAATGAACAAGAAAAATACAAAAGACTCGACATTTTCAAATTCCAACCAGAAGCAACCTCTTATTACAGACGATGGAAGTCAATTAGCCGGCATGTTATCAGCTAAAAATGAACTTCTTCAAGAATACAGCTCGAGATCACGTCCCAGCAGTCTTATATTTCTATCAGCTTTCCCAAGCTTGGCTTTATGCAGCAACTTTCTTCAACAAGCAAGTTTGGAAGAAAGTGAACACGAATTAAGAGAAGACCTGTATATTTCAGCTCTTCTAAAGCGCATCAACTTAGAAATTGACAGATACGAAGAGGTTCATCTGTTTAGAAATAAATCCGAAGGCTCCGCCAATAAAGTTGGGGCTGATTCCACCGAAGAAGAAACTTCTGGAATTAGTCTGGGTTCGTCTTCGTCTTCAAAATCACTGTCAAGCTTGTCCATTGATCGCCTTAGCAAACAAAGCGCCGACCAGTACAAGTGCGCATGCTCAATGACTTCTGAGGAAGGTATTGTCCTCAGCGAAGATGAAATCTCGTTGAGCTTGGACTGCTTCAGCGAGCTAGCGGAAGAGAAACTTGAACAAAGTGGCGCCATTGAGCCCCATTCTCCTCTTCCTCAAAATTGCTACGACTGCTTCAGTCAGTTAATGGAAGAACAGTTATCGGATGTTGGTATCTGCAGTTGCAGTCTTGTGTCTCTAGACTCGACCACTAATCAAACCGACAAAGGGCTCTATCTTACTAACAGATCTGTTGGGTGTATAGAGCTCTCAGGTTATCGTCAGGATTTAACGGTTGCTCCTGAAACAAATTTATGACAGTTTAAGAGCCATTAGTTAAATCTTTGAAAACCTGCACAACAAAAAACCTGTTCAGAATTATAAAAAACATGTTAAAAAATCTATTTATTCAAAGAATGAGCACCGCACATCTACAGTTGATTACAGGATCCTTGGTATTTCGTAATATATGTCAATTTTTTTCTTTTTGCCAATACAGGATGAACTGGCTGACGTGGGCTTTTAGAGATCGGTGCGATGTGAGCTTTTCGAATTTGGCGTGTACTTGTGGACCACCAAAAGTGTTTACTGAGTGTTGATATTTGTTGTTATTTGATTTTTAGTTATTATTCAGTAGCTGTGCTCACTTGGTGGGTGGCTCCGCCTAAAATGTTCTGCAATTGGTCT
>JAOBYE010419976.1:0-29084 GCA_025403585.1 Parazoanthus swiftii
TTCTTTCTTTCTTTCTTTCTTTCTTTCTTTCTTTCTTTCTTTCTTTCTTTCTTTCTTTCTTTCTTTCTTTCTTTCATGCATATATGTATGTATACGTGTATGTATTTACCTTAATACTTATTTATTAATTTGCTAGTTTTTATATTTTTGTGTTTATTATTTGTTTATTTATATTATTTTTTGTAAGTTTGTTTATCTCTTTACTTATTTCTTTTTCTTTCTTCATTTATTTACCTATTTACTCATCGTGAGTAAAACGTTCTACAATCCAGAAACTACAAAAGAACGGGGATCGTCCCAGATAGGAGTGCTCTAAAAGTTTAAGCTGTAAGTGTTTTACGAAAATATTATTAAGTTTATTTCAAGAGCTTTTGCACAATACCTGTTAATTTACATCGTTTAAGAAACAATGCTATAACGAAATAATGCATTGTTTAATTTATATCCACAATTCGTAGAGCTAGATAGCCATGAAACATTAGCAAATACAACATTTCTTTTGAGACCGATTGGGTAGATAGGTCCAGTTGCCTTTTCATTTATTTTTTTCTTTCAACTTTCATCCATGTACTACCTCGTTTATGATAATACTCGAGCTATTAATTGAATCTGCAATCCTTATACCTATGCGAAGGCAAAAATGCCCAACCAGATAGGGTTTGATATATATTTCTCAAACACCTACGATTTGTATATGGAAAAAAAATCTAGGAATAAACCAGGCCAATGTATTAAAAAGCCTAAAAACAAATCATTTGGCACAAAAGTGTGCTGTAGTTGCTGCTAACCTTGGGGTCTACGTCGGTTGATGCCGTATCTGAAGTAGATATAGTCGACTCTGTTAACGCCCCAAGCTCCAAACTCTCCTACAGACACATACTTCAATCCTCCAGGCACCCGACGCCAACCTCTACCTTTCGGGTTTCTCCAAGTGATGCCTGTACGGCACCAGATCTGGTGATGTCTGTTGATTCCCCACACAAGACCAAACGGTCCTGAGTCAATTTGCATCAGTTTGCCGCCAATATGGTACCATCGATTGCCTGGTCTATTGCGCATGGAGTCTAGACAAAAAATAACGTTAAGTTAGGGAAAGCTAGAACGCTTACGCCGTTGATAAGTATGGATTCACCTCCAGGAAACGAGGAACCAATTATTGCTTTTAAGATCATTACGAGATGTATTTTTTGGAGCTGTAAGTACACAAGTTTCATGTCTCAAATTAATACTTACTCCAACGATAGTAGATATTATGATGTCTATTGACTCCCCACGTTCCTCCTTCGCCAGCTGATACGTGCATTAGACCACCAGGAATTCGTCTCCAACTTCGCCTGTTTCGCCGCAGCTTCCATATTTGGTGATGACGGTTTACTCCCCAAACAGCACGAGAGTATCCAGTGTCAATTTGTTTCAGTCCACCGGGAATACGTGTCCACCGACCTAAGCCCAAAATCGTTAAGGTAAGTGAGTGGTATATCACAAAGGAAAAAGAATGGAAAACATACCAAGCACAAATAGCTAAAACCTATTTATTAAAAGCTTGACTACAAAAATCAGTTATATATTTTAATTGTGTAACTTGTATTTCATTTACTGTAAATTGAGACAAAATATTCCCATAAAAATTGCTAATGAGTATTAATCAAGTCCAAAATAGTCACTGATTTTGTTAAGGGTTACAGGACAGGATTACATTTTTGATAAAGTAATATCGATTTGACATGGTTGATCACGTCTTACGATGTAACGTTCGAGGCTTCAAAGCCTAATAACGCATTTTTTGACATATTTTTGGAAGTACGAAAAAAATCAACCGGGTGAAGTAAAACGATCATAAACATACGCAGTCTTTTAAAAAATTAAACTTTTCAGTATATCAAAGAGCATTAAAATAACCTCAACATTGACAGAACCTCAGATTATTACCTTTTGGTTTTGGCCTTGGACGATGTATATCTGTTGATTATAACAAATCACGAGATTTAGTAGCAATCACTATCTAAACATAAAGGACGGTGACTATGACAGTTGATAAAATGGCGCCGCCAAGTGTCTTATAACATTTATTGAAATAGTTTGAATATACTTACTGACACCATGACATCGGAGCTGTCTTCTCCCTCTTCGTCCTGACAATGCAATATGTATTTATATATATTTGTTAAACGTCAATTTCTTTATCAACATGGGCTTCATTTTTCTCAAGGTAAACATTAGCTCACAAATATTGGGATGCCTCAAAGCTTAGATGAATGTGAATATTTACAGCCTGGTTATTTTAACACTAAATACTCAGAAGAAATAACAAAACCTTCGGCGACAAGTAACTGCTAAAAAGTGACAATGCAACCTTAACCATAACACGAAGAGGATTATCAAACCCTGTTTAAACGCTGAACAACTGATAATTCTAACTCGCAGTTTCAAAAAAATTTCGGTTCATTTCACAGAAATACAACGGGTAAATGTGTTTGTTTTCAAATCAACGAATTTCATTTTGACTCAAACCTTGTACCAAGATCAAATGGTTGCACATTAAATTCGACGAATGTGTCACGTTTAAAACTGAAGAGGCTCATGAATATAATACTCGAAGTAGAGTGTCTCTCTTCGAGAGACAAAATAACCGGATTTAAAATAACAAGAAACTATTGCAGCTATGTTCTAATTAGCTCTTTATAGATTAAGTTAGATGATTTAAGAAATTGTGTCAGGCTATGTAACACAAATTACGAAGACAAGTTAAAAAGTTACCGTTATATTTCCAAATCTGGTGATGACGATTCACACCGAATACACCCGTACATCCCACGGAAATATGATTCAAGCGTCCTTTGACATGTACCCAGTTCCGTCCAATCGGGTTACGACGAGTAACACCTGCTCGATAATAGATGTAGTTCGCTCTGTTAACACCCCAGAGGGCACCGTTTGGACCCGCTTCGACTTGCTTTAGTTTTCCGCCGATGTGTCGCCAGCGAGTGCCTGAAATAGTACAAAAACACGATTTGCTAAATCAATCAATCAATCAGTCGATCAATCAAACGATAATTTATTTCAACATCTAGTTTACAACGCGCATGAAAATAAAGTATAGAATAAATCTTTTTAAAGGCAAAAAATGTATACTACATAGAATATACAAATTTACAACAAATAACATAATAAACAGCGGAATGATCATAAAATTTTAATGTATCAAAACGTTTGTTACCTTTCAGCATCTCCGGGACGTATTATCATCCCAACCATCACATATCTCCCATCATCCCAGTCCCCTCTCTTATCAACAATCCTTTTTTTAAAAAAAACCCCGAAAACTATGATATACAAAAAAATTGTAAAAAACAGTAAGGCTAAAAACTCAACCTTGTTCAGCAGTTGCTGATTAAGTAAAATACTTATACTAAAGTGGCCTGGCGCTTTCTTTTTACTAAGAGTTTTACAAAAAAATGCCTTATAGAAACATTATAACTCAATGTTTCCAAAGCTTAGGAACAATTATCACTTATTATAACATGAATTACACCAATTTCACAATTATCTTAAAGTACATTTTCTGGCCGAATTTTGTATTTACAGGAAAATGTTTAACCGAACATTTGTTGATCTGAATCGATTACGATGACACGTCGAAAAAAATCAGCGTAAACTGTGGTAATTCTCTCTTACCTTGAGGTCTTCGACGCCAAACCCCGTATCGGAAGTAGATGTTGTTGTATTTATTCACACCCCAAGCGCCAAACTGACCAAGTGACACATACTTCAAGCCACCTGGAACACGACGCCATCCACTTCCTTGTGGTCTTCTCCAGGTAATTCCTGTACGGCACCATATTTGGTGATGTCTGTTCACTCCCCATACAAGGCCAAACGTACCAGAGTCGATCTGCATCAGTTTGCCACCAATGTGAATCCAGCGGCTGCCAACTCTGTTTCTCAAGGACCCTAAACCAATATTAACAAAATGGATAACTTCAGATTCTTACCTAAATTGCTAACATCAGCTGCAAAAAATGTCATACTATACCCGAATGCTTTAGAAACAGAAAGATCTTATGTCTATAAATTGTTTCGGCTGCCAAATTTGAGCTTATCCATATTGAAAATAAGTTCTAACACAAACGATACCGACTTCCGCCGAAAATCATTTTACTGAAAAGTTTAAGGTCATCATTAATGGTCAAACATCTTACTAAAATTATTTCGAATATTGGCAGTTTCATTCTACCTACCCAAACGGTAGTAGATATTGTGTCCGCGATTTACTCCCCATATGCCACCTTCTCCAGCAGAAGCATGTATTAAGCGGCCACCGATGCGTCTCCAGCTTCGTCTGTTGCGTCTCAGTTTGTAGATATATCCGGCACGGTTCACTCCCCAGACTGCTCGAGAGTATCCAGTGTCGATCTGTTTTAGTCCACCAGGAATACGAATCCAAAGTCCTAAAACGGAAAGGGTTTTTCATGTTTCTAAACTGTAACCAATTACTTTCCCCCGGGGGGAGAACACACTGTTCAAGTCATCACAAAAAATCATTCTTGAGAAAGTTTGAAAGTCTCTCTTGTCTTCGTCAAGAAAGAAAATTTTCGTCAACTGAGAAAGAAAATTGTTCAGTAAAATCAATCAGCTATTTTTTCCACTTTCCTCTGAGGTGGGTGTTGATACAATCTATCCTTAACTCAGTAAATTAACTATGAGATGATTTGAATTTGTGCATCTGTATACTGTAACTCACCGGGTGATATCATTTAAATAACTTTTAATTCATTCGTAAACTGCCTGCTTAAATTTTCACAATTAAATAAGTAAGTTATGCCGTCTCTTAGTAATACATACCTAAAACCTAGGCTACTTTGCGTAGATAGGTTGCATTACTTGGTATTTCTTCTCAATCACGAAGTTGACTGTATTACATCTCAATTTGTTTACATATTCTCTAGAGAAGTCTTCATATATACTACAGTTTTAGGCCTGAATGAAGTCATAATGTTATTTAAAAATATTTCCGGTAGTTCTCTTTTTATGTATCTGCAGCAGGACGAGTGGCAATACACTTGAAAAACACTTATGACCGTTGCATTGTGGGATTAAAGAGGGCAAAATACATTGTACATAAACGATAGATGACGCTTCCAAACGCTGCGATTGATTTTTTTTAAAAATTGACACAAACTACGATCAGATTGTTCGTGATCAAAAAGGCCAAGTCAATTCGAAACAAAGCTGACTTGGAATAACCTTCCTTAAAAATATGAGTGATTTTGTTTGACGTGTAAATGTGTCATACAGTCAGTGACGTCGTTACTAGAAAGTGGGTAACTGTCATATAAAAATAAATTGGATCTTATGGGTGATTAAAGCGCAGGTATCGAGCAAAGTTTTATACATACCGCGTCGCCTTGGACGATGAATATCTGTAATACAATAAACAAATTTATGGTAAGACAACCTTGAAACCAAATAGTTATAATACAAGCAAATCAAACGAAACGATTATCTGTTCTGTCTCAACAAATTCACCCCTACTTACACGCACTGCGGCACTTCAGCAATCTGATACCTCTTCTTCCTGAAGGTGAGCAATAGATTGACTAATCAGTCACTAAAATATCTTTGGGTCATTAGAAAAATAAAGAAACATATCCCACTATTAACAGTAAATAAATAACGAGGTTCTAAGATCTGCTTAGTACAGACGGTGGATTTGTACTCAAATTAAAAGCAAACGTAATAGGGAAACAAAAATCAAGGGGTAATCAATCTCTATCTATCTGTGTTTATTTTGTTGTCAAAAATTAGTATGAAAGATGTAATGAGGGAAACACTGAAAAGGTAGAACAGTTAATATCAACAGCGAGAAATAGTAAAAGCATGAAAGTTTTAAGCGTTGTTCTAATGTTTTAATCGGTTTTAGTCCATGTTTCCATTATATGTTTTTTAAATTTTGCACAATTTGTCATTACTGTCTTTTATTTATATAAGAAAAAGCCACCATAAATACTCTATTATTACACCGAATTAATATATATATTTGGCCCGGAGTGAAGGAAAAAATATTGGGGAAATTAGGGATATCAGGACATGCATGTACGTCGACAAGGGCGCGACGAAACAATAAGTTAAAATTTCACATTAAAATATACTACACGTTGGAATGGACCAAACCGACCTTTAACACACAACGGACTTGTTGAAAATGTAAATGTTAGAAGGAAACTGTCTTATTAATAATTCGACTTTAATGCTAAAGGAGTTGCCCGTGCACAAACAAAAACCGTATTATAGCGAGCAAGCGAAATCTAAGAAAAAAGAAGAAATGTTTCATCAGACGTCTTTTTATCTATCACGTCAAAGATACTGACATACACTTCAACATTACGTTATCTTATCATTTCCATTTTTTGTATACAGTCAAAATAAATTCAAAACCTGCCAAAATTTCCGGGTTGATTGGGAACCAACTTTTGAAACGGAAAATTCCTTCCACGTATAAGCCGGCCCCCAAAAAATAAGACCCCGAGGGTTATATTTGGAACAATGAATATTAAACATAACGTTGAACTTTGAGGGTATTTGTATACAATATGGGTCCGGTAGTTTGTTAAAAATAAAAAGGAAAAAAAATCAGTAATAAAGACAGGTTGTGAGCAGAAAATCTCAAAAAACTACAGTTGCTTGAACAAAAAATAGTGTTTGAAAAACGCAAGTATTTGTCCATGTATAAGCCCCCCCTTCCCCGAATATATCTCCTCCTCCCCAAGAAAAAAATGGCGAAAGGCGGGGGCGAAACCCCGGGGCATATTATCGGAATTTTACGGTAACTAATCATTGGTTAGATAAAAGTTCAAAAGGGTGTTGATTATGGTTCATAGCTACCTCTATAACGCCAAATTCGGTGATTGCTGCTGACTCCGTATACACCACTGCACCCAGCGGATACAAAGTTTAGTTTTCCTCCAATGCGAACCCAGAAACGGCCTGTTTTTCTCCTGCGAGTTACTCCGGCACGGAAGTAGATGTTTTTACGACTGTTGACTCCCCAGCAAGCACCTCGCGGGCCCGATTCGATTTGTTTAAGCCGTCCGCCAATGCGACGCCAACGAGTTCCTACAAAATAGTAGAGTCTTCATTTATGTGGTATAATGCAATGTATAAAGCAACGTGCAACTAGGGACATAACGAGGTTCATTAAACTTTTTTGACTAAAACTCTTTTGATTATGATTTAGGACACTGATTCAAACCGCAATATAGAAAAAACACATCATTTGGCACAAAAGAGTGTCAAATCATTTTGCTAACCTTGTGGTCTTCGTCGGTTAATACCGTATCTGAAGTAGATATAATTGTGTCTGTTAACGCCCCAAGCTCCAAACTCTCCTACGGACACAGATTTCAATCCTCCAGGCACACGACGCCAGCCTTTCCCTTTGGGGTTTCTCCAAGTGATTCCTATACGGCACCAGATCTGGTGATGTCTGTTGACACCCCACACGAGACCAAACGGTCCTGAGTCAATTTGCATGAGTTTGCCGCCAATGTGGTACCATCGATTGCCTGGTCTATTGTGCATCGAATCTGAACAAAAATTACGTTCATTTAGGGAAAGGCAGGAATCAACACTAATGTGTAACAGATATGCGATTTTCCAACTTCCGAGGAAAGACGTAACGTAAATTACAAAAAAACCAATTTTGCTTCTTGTGTTACGAACCCGGCAGTCCGACTTTTGCTGAAATGCAAGAACAAACTTGCACAGGAAAGAAAACTTGAAGTATTGAGAAATGCCTGTTTTATTCAAGAAGATGAACTATCTGGTTTGATTAACGAAAATCTGATATGCTGTAATGTTGTGCAGATTATGTCCAAAGTTTTTTTAAAAATAAAAATAGCACTCTGTCTTCTGTGTTAATGAAAACCTTAAGATACCATTTCGTCCTCAATATTGACCTGAGAAACCAGTAAAACAAGAAATATAATTGGTGTGGCCTGACTCTGTAATGAATCATCGTTTTTTTATGTTACGTTTACTCCACGAGCAGTAATGCCCATCACATAATAGAAGCTCAAACCTGGTAGTTTAAACATTTGTTAAAACAGGTATTCTCCCAAATGGAGGTGACTAGTGATGGGTATTCACCCAGCCGAAACAGCGGCAAGTTGAGCGTATGCCGTTAGGCACCGAAACAGAGGGGGTATTTTTTTAAGTATAAACCAATATTGACCTGAGAAACCAGTAAAACAAGAAATATAATTGGTGTGGCCTGACTCTGTAATGAATCATCGTTTTTTTATGTTACGTTTACTCCACGAGCAGTAATGCCCATCACATAATAGAAGCTCAAACCTGGTAGTTTAAACATTTGTTAAAACAGGTATTCTCCCAAATGGAGGTGACTAGTGATGGGTATTCACCCAGCCGAAACAGCGGCAAGTTGAGCGTATGCCGTTAGGCACCGAAACAGAGGGGGTATTTTTTTAAGTATAAACCACACTAGTGAATGCAAAATGCTGTTTTGCAAAGAAAACAACGGCAGTAAAAGATTATCACTCGACTCCTTGACCGAAATTTTTCTTTTGCGTTTGTAAGCCGTAGCGTTAAAGCTGCAAAAACAAAAACTGTCGTTGAATTCACACAAAAAATACTTTTTAGTATATTTATATTTATTATTATTATTATTTTTATTATTATTATTAATATTATTATTATCAATTATCTCTGTTTAATTTACTATTACTACTATTAATATTTATTTCATTATTGTTGCTATTCTTATCAAATGGTAGCTAACCTTTAAATCTGGCATGTTGAAATATTCTTGTTTTAGTGAAATTGTAATTCTTGTTTGTGTCAAATAAATACTTACTCCAACGATAGTAGATATTGTGATGTCTGTTGACTCCCCACGTTCCTCCTTCGCCAGCTGATACGTGCATTAGACCACCAGGAATTCGTCTCCAACTTCGCCTGTTTCGCCGCAGCTTCCATATTTGGTGATGACGGTTTACTCCCCAAACAGCACGAGAGTATCCAGTGTCAATCTGTTTTAAGGCACCAGGAATACGTGTCCACCGAGCTACGGGAAAATTATAACTAAAAGTGAGCGGTATAAAGAGAGAAGTAAATGAGGAAAAATTACACTATTAGTTCAAACACAATTGTTAATTACACTATTAGTTCAAACACAAATGTTAGGAAATGGTTTAGTAATTAAAGTCCAGAAACATAGCCTCTAAATACTGTTAAACAATTTTCTAATACAAGTCTTCTATCTGAATACAGCCGTTTCTGCAATATTTTTATTTGTTTCGACCTTACTGGTTTGACCCTTTGTTTAGAATTCCAATGCACGTGTTCTTTCATTAACAGCTCTCTCCCTCGAATGATACAGAGTTATTTCCCAGCAGTTTTGAAGCGGTGTTTTGTATTTTATACTTGCAGCCGCCATTTTGCCCTCAGTGTATAGTTGCTATTGTTTAAGCGGGTCATGCAAACGAGGCTCCCGGGAATAAAAACTGCATAATGAAGGTAAATCTTCGCTTCAACACTCGTACCCGTTCTCTGTCTTAATCGTCCTCAAAATTAGGCATTCCGTACCAAATTTTCTTTGCAACGTTGAAGTTTAGTTTTGCTTGGATTATTTGTAGCAGAAGTTATTTTTGTATTTTACCGTTTTTCCCGAGCCCTGGAAATTCTAGGCAATAATTTTGTGAGGAAACCGAGTTGTATGTCAAGAACAACAGGCAACAAACACTAACATTTTGAGCATGTTTCGGCAACATGGTGTCACAAGCTTCAAAACTGTTCGGCCAAAACTATAGTATACACAAAAAGGGCTGCAGTTATTTTGTGTTCTGTGATGAATGAAACAGAAATCTTTGAAGTACGGACGGTCAAGCAAGCGTGCGTTTTGGATAAATGGCGTTGCTTCGTGTTTCATAGTGTGAACGAGCTCTGATCTTCAATTCCTTGCCTGCTTGTAAAGGTAGAATATCTTCTGTCTAACCTTTTATGAAATAATAAGAAGAAGAAGAATAAAAGGGCTAAGAACTTTATTTTAGTGTCTAAATTTAATAGCAGTTACACATGGCTAACGGGTAGACTACGAGTAGTTCCTATTTTTCTTCCGGAAGATCGTCGAGCGAGCGATCGAGAATCCAAAATGGCGCGCGAAAACTGAGGCGAGCCTTAAAATAGAAGGTTCTTCTATTTTAAAGCTCGCCTCAGTTTTCGCGCAACAATGTGTTTTCTACATTACTCTCAGACGTACCGGTTGGCTTTGGCCTTGGGCGGTGAATACCTGTGTGTAAAAAAAATGGGTGTGTCAACTTTAAAAAAGCACATGAATGGTGTTTGGAAAATGTACTACTCATCTAAAAACTAATCTCAACCTCGATAACTTTAATAGTTTTTTCCTCACATACCAACTCCGTGGCACCTCAGTAGCCGGACACCCCGTCTTCCTCCATAACGCCATATTTGACTGCGTCTGTTGACGCCATATACACCAACACAGCCAACAGAAACATGTCGAAGGCTGCCTCCTATACGGACCCAGTATCTTCCGATTGGTCTTCCCCGGCTTACTCCGGCACGGAAATAGATATGACTTGCACGGTTGACGCCCCATACTGCCCCTCCTGGTCCCGCCTCAATTTGTCTAAGGCGTCCACCGACGTGAACCCAACGAGTACCTAAAACATTCATGGCCAATAATATCGGATCACAATGATATCTGAGCAAATAATGGTTTATACAAACACCTATTGCGTGGGGAATAATAATTTGATCAAATCTAATAAAACGCTTCCACCAATGGCGAACGAAACAAGAAAATAAAAAGGAAGCTCTATACTGTATATTATCAGCTAAATCTTTGCTAATTAACCGACCATAAATTAATATACAGGCGCGTACGCAGCTTTTTTGGCGGGGGGGTGCACTTTAAGCTTGAGCGGACCTTTTTTCAGCCGATCTGTTTGGGCAGAACTTTCTTTCCTTTTTTGGACGTTTCTGAGCGGAACTTTTTTTCAGGTGGGAGGGTGCACGTGCACCCAGTGCACCCCCCCTGCGTACGCGCCTGATATATGAGGAATGACAATGTCTTTTTCTGGGAATGATACAATAAACAACAGAACATAATGCATGATCTACTAATATAAGTTCAGTCAACTATCCAAGGTTTTCCACTAGTCTGGTTCTTTTCAAGCGCTCTTTCCAGATGCCAATTTCGAGGCTTTTTAACGGTCGTCTTATAGCACCGCCCGCCCGGGGTTTATTTTTACAAGGTTATTAATCACTGGCATGTAAATTCTAAACGTGTAGTGACAATCATCATACTAAATTCATACCTTGAGGTCTTCTGCGTGAAACTCCGTATCTTATGTATATATAATTGAGTCTGTTAACTCCCCAGGCTCCAAACTGACCGACTGAGACATATTTCAGGCCTCCTGGCACACGACGCCATCCACGACCCTTTGGATATTTCCAGCTAATTCCTGTACGACACCAGATCTGGCGATGTCTGTTAACTCCCCACACAAGGCCAAAAGGTCCTGAGTCGATCTGCATCAGTCTACCGCCGACGCGGTGCCAGCGGCTTCCGACCCTGTTACGCATTGATCCTTAAGGGAAGATACACAGAATAGTTTATTGACAGAATCATCAATAGTACAGTGAAAGGCGCAAAAGGAGCTGTAAAAGATTCTTAACAAAAAAAGTGCATGTACAGTGTAACTTTGCAGTAGCCGACGCCAAAAGGTTACACGCTACTGGAAAAAATATGTATTTAATTTTCCAACAAAAGGGCACCAAATTTAAAAAAAGTATCAAAAGTATTTTTCGGTAAGAAGAATATACAGTTGAATAATTATTATATTTCCTTCTCAGTCGAAGTAAAATCTTTTCTGCAGCCAGCCTACAATGTTGACATTTTTTTTCCTTTTTTTGACCACCAAACGGCTGAGCCGGAATCATCTGTATAAGGGTACAAGTATAGGTATTGATAATTCAATGTAGCTATTTATGCACTTCTAAGTTGAGATTTTAAATGAAAGCCAATGTTTTAATTGGGTAAAGACGACTTTATTGTTTCTTGAACTTCACTGTGAACATAACAGCACAGTTTCGTCGCTTGTAAAAGGAAAAAAGTACCCTGTACAGGGTCGTATTCTTTTTCAGAAATGATTGGAAATTTCTAATATTTTTCCAGTATTTCACATTCATTTTCCAGGACTCAAACTAATTGTTCCTTAACTCCTGCAACTTTTCATCAAGCTTGTCATCATCTTTTTTGATGGCTTGGAGATTTCTTGGGGTCAAAAATAATGCACACGATTGATTTAAGATAATATTTAATACTGCCAACCGCAAGTTTCCAGGACCTTCTAAGAAATGATAAATTAAAACTTGTTTTTCGAAATTTTCTACTATGAAATTCAATTATTTCCGGTATAGATGCTGACTTACCCCAACGGTAGTAGATGTAGTGACTGCTGCTAACACCCCATATTCCACCTTCTCCAGCAGAAACATGCTTTAATCGACCACCAACATGTCTCCAGCTTCGCCTGTTTCGTCTCAGTTTGTAGATATATCCGACACGGTTCACGCCCCAGACTGCTCGAGAGTATCCAGTGTCGATCTGTTTCAAGCCTCCGGGAATACGTATCCAGCGCCCTAAAAGCAGAAGGTTACTTTGTGAATTAGAACATTACAGTAATGATTCCATGGTCAAGTCACATTAATGTGAGCGTTATCGTATAATGGCCGAAAACACTGGGATATCTAAAATCAAAATATTGTACCAGTTTTTCTTGTTTGTGTTCAACAAATCTGCTGGCACCAACTCGATGGCATCAGATAGTTTTTGGTGAGATTGAGAAGTAATTAATTAATGAGAACTTTCTCGCAACTTTTGTTTAACGTTCTGTAAACCAGTTCTTCTTGTAATTCTCGGTCCCCCTGTTCTATAGAAGCTCTTAAACGGCGTTTTTCACAAAAATTAGCATCGATTTCTGGATATCGTAATACATATACGTATTTGGAGAAGAAAAGATCCTATATCGAATTTAAATAGCTGCCTGTTTTACAGACATAGTAAAAGGGCGAACATTTAAAAATGCATTTTTTTAATAAAACGATTATCTTTAGTATTTCAGCCCCAATATTTCTGAATATGCTCTTTTTCAACTAACTGACTTTCTGTTCACGTACTCTAATGCATTAGTGTGTAAGAAAAACTTGGACTGATACTTCAAAATGCACGCTTTCATGTGATTGCAAATGTGTGAGAGCACTTTTCCGTAGTAATATTTTTTCAAGACGAGTATGAAATAAGTTATTAGTTTCTTTAAGTCAGTAGTCGCAAGAGTAATATCGGTGTTTGTTCTACCCACGTTCAGAAGTTTTGACGATTTCTTACAAAAATGTTCTTAGAATAAAGAGTGTGTTCTTTATCCATGCACAAACTAAATAATACCTCGTGGTGGCGGTCTGGGACGATGAATTCCTGCAAGATTAAAAACAAAGGACTGAGTAAACAAAAAAATCTACTTACATGCATAATTTGTCGTACGTCACTGCATTTCTTACGTAAAGTGTTTAAGATAGTTCCTTGCCATGACGAAAATTAACACTCACTTTAACATTTCACTATAAATATTTGGCACTATCTATCTCCAAGTCAAAGAGTTTGCACACTGCTTTAATATTTGCTGTCAAATCATGTAAACATAATCTAAACTGTAGAAAGCTACACGGACAAAAACGTACCAACTCCATGGCACCTCAGTAATCTCAGACCTCGTCTCCCTGAAATGTAAGAACATTTATCTTAGAATCTTGTACACCACAAGTACTTGATATGTGTTTGGTAGGATGCGCTTAACTAATTCTGTTGTTTGCCAGTTAGCTCATCCTGTAGGGTATAAGGCTTAACTACATCTTACCACTGAAAACCAGTCCGTAACCAATTAACTAGTTGTCCCCTTATTTTGACAGCCAAAGAAATAAAAACTTTGATACTTTTTCCTAGCCAGGTTCAAACGTCTATTAATTCAGTACAGTCACGCCAACGTCCTGTCGAACCATAACTTAAGATCAATATTGAGCTGAAGTCCTGTAGCACGACATGGCTTCTTCTTCTGAGGGCAATATTTGCGCCTTTTAATACAAAAAATGTATTAAGTATTCCAACTTTCCTCTTGATCGTTAAACACTGGTTAGCTTTAAAAATGCTGCCTACGTAACAGTACTTTGTTAAACATGTTCTTACTATAAAATTCGTGTAGAAAATTTTACTGTTTTTTTTCAGCGAAATGTGAACAGCCGTCCCGGCGTGAAAAATCAACGTTACACGGTACTTGCTGTGAAGAATAAATGTAGATCTCAAAATCAATTTTTTCACACTATTTTACTAACTCGTCATACATACCGCGATAAAGCCATATCTGGTGTCGAGAATTTACACCATACACTCCTGTGCAGCCGACTGAGACATAGGAAAGGCGCCCTTTCACGTGTATCCAGTATCTTCCAACGGGGTTTCGGCGAGTCACACCTGCTCGATAGTAGATGGAACCGCGTCTGTTGACACCCCATACCGCTCCATTTGGACCAGCTTCGATTTGCTTCAGCTTGCCACCGATATGACGCCATCTTGATCCTAGGATTTAAAATCAATAACGAATTTTGAAGTGACACGGTTTATAAGCTGTTTAACAATTCTTCCATTATAGATGGTAAGGAGGGTTGAAGGCCATGCTTGCAGAACCGACACTCAACTTTAGATAGGCCACATAGAAAATACCGGAAGCTTTGAACACTATTAGTAACAACTCTAAAAAAAGCTGCTTTGTAAGTAACAACAATAAAAGACTAGACAGCAGATACATAAAACGTTTAAAATTTCTTCAATAACTATATACAGTTGTTGTTATCTTTACTGCTTATTCACTTCAGCATGCAATCTTAAAAAATATAGTAATTCCTGGACATTTGTCAGACAAATAAAAAAGTAAGATAAGAATGTTATTGTTTTTTTTAAGTATTGTGCTTTCCCATTTCATTTTCAAACTATATAGTTGTTAAAAACTAAACAGGTACTTTACATTTCTAATTTCGTTATTCTTGGTTTTGTAGTTAATCGTTTCAGTAACTATGTACAGTGTTTTGCATTCGATTATAATAAGTAAATTAGATAGTTCTTATACAATAATTTCCGTTCCAATACAAATTCTGTTATTTTAAGTTATGTAACATATTTTTAAAATACCAGGGATAATGTTTGAAAGGAAAAGAAAAAATTAAGTAATCAATAAATGAGCTTCGTTGTGTCACCAAGCAACTGTCAATGAATTACCATTTACACTCAAATTTCAAACGTTTTTCTTACATAGTAGGAGCATGAATTTATCACTTTCACTAATAATCGCTGTCTGTAATTAGTTTTTTTTATATTTATTTATGTAGCATTAATGTATTAAAAAACTTTAACTTTTACCTTCCATACTCATTCTTCAAAAACACTCGGCAGAGGTTAGGTTATAGGAGGGGCCAGCCCCAGGCCCCCATTCAATGGTGCCATTTTGGAAACATTTCATAAGAAAAATACTGCAAAACCACATTTTATGAAGTACAAAATCCATTCTATGGTCCCCTATCCAAAATTGCAGCCGTCCCCTTTTCTAAAATGTCTGAATCCGCCTTTGCATTGTACTTCAAAACTGGAATACGTTGTTAAACACAAATTATAAAATGATTGAACTTATCTATAAAAATCCAAGTGACTCAAACAAATGCAGGACAGACGGATTTTCTCAAGCGAAATAGTGATCTTAATTTCAATCATTATCCTTGAAGTTGCATCAAGTGCTCTGGAGTTGTGAAGCTCTTGCAAACAGTAACTACGACCATTTCAAAAGTTATTATCTTACCTTGTGGCCTGCTTCGCGTTACGCCATATCTAAAATAGATATTGTGGTATTTGTTGACACCCCAGACCCCAAACTGTCCCACCGAAACGTACTTTAATCCTCCAGGTACACGACGCCAGCCACGTCCTTTGGGGTTTCTCCAAGTGATGCCCGTACGACACCATATTTGATGATGTCTGTTGACTCCCCATACGAGACCAAACGGACCCGAGTCTATCTGCATCAGTCTACCCCCGATGTGGTGCCAGCGGCTGCC
Source organism: Parazoanthus swiftii (assembly GCA_025403585.1). Classification (NCBI taxonomy): domain Eukaryota; kingdom Metazoa; phylum Cnidaria; class Anthozoa; order Zoantharia; family Parazoanthidae; genus Parazoanthus; species Parazoanthus swiftii. The sequence continues at coordinate 16,201 of JAOBYE010419976.1, forward strand.
AACTCTATTGCTGATAGAACCTGCGTAAATCACGAATTTTTACATGATAATGATCATCTGGATCTCGCAATCAATTACATTTGATCATGAATCCGGTGTAGTTACAGTACTGGATCGTAAATAGTTTAAATGATTTGTTACACCAGGGGAGGTCCGGGACGAAGTTACGTAGGGTTTTAATAAACCCGGAAACATCGTTTAGGCTTCAAATAATTTCCGGTGGTTGGTTTTGTACTAAAGCTACGACACCAATTATGTATAACTAATAAAAATGCCATCGGATTCACTGCGATAGGTATGAATGGTTCCAACGACAACAGCCCGGACAGCCACGAACCTGATGTTTCTCCAATGTAAACGGGGCCTAAATTGTATTCTCGTAAACAAATAATTAATTAAAATGACGTTGACACTTGCAAATGACAATACGAAGCAGAGATGACTTATAGAAGCCTTTATTTATATATGCTGCATGTTATCCGCTGACACGTACAAGAAAACCAACGAAAACACCAAAAACATGAAGTTAAGTAATTTTGATGACAAAAATAATTAGAAATGAATTCATGAATAATAGTTTCCAGTGTTTATCTGGGCTTTGACATCAAAATTGTTCCAGGCTGCTAAAATTTGTGCAGGTTCTCATGTTAGTTATTATGTATAGTACCTCTCCCCTGCAATTATCTGTGGACGATATTTTCGTTCCTCTGACTTGTCTGCTAACGAGATGTTATTTTGTTAAAAACTCGAACAAAAGAATAAGGACAGATCACAGATTTTCTAAAAACTTTGTACAAACTAGTTTGCAGAGCATTTTTAGTTGCCGGTTCTACATTTTCCAGCTAAACTTAACATATTCCCGACATCTAAGCAATCTAAGTATAGTCTAGAATCAAAAAACAAATTGTTCAAACCATTTACATTGTTGTTGAATGTTAAAATTAGAATATAGCCTTATAGGGAAATTAGATCGGTTTACAAGTTATGCATTACTTTGTTGTAATAATGTAAGAAATAAGTGCTAGAAAAAGGTGAAAACTACGCTTAAAATGTTACAACACTTGTTTCTGCAGTTGGCTTAGTTTGTCTCTGATGTCTGCAAAGATGATGTTTGATTCCAGCAGTGAAATCCTTACCCCATCGATAGTAGATGCTGTGATGTCTGTTAACACCCCAAACACCGCCTTCTCCAGCAGAGATATGCATCAACCGACCACCAACAATTCTCCAACTTCTTCTGTTTCGTCGCAATTTCCATATTTGGTGATGACGGTTTGTTCCCCAAACGGCACGAGAGTATCCAGTGTCAATCTGTCTCAAACCACCCGGAATACGTGTCCATGGTCCTGAACCAAACAAGCAAGCAAAAAGCAACTTTATTACCAAATTTTAACACAATTAGTTTTACATGAAGAAATAAAACAGATTAATGTTTAAGGTTCAGTACTCAAAATAACTAAAAAGCTAATCAAGCTGTGTAACTACTTATATTAATTATACACAACGGACGGTTGGCAATGAAGTTGACAAAAAAGTTTATATAGAAAAGAAAATACAATAACAATAATTGGTAGATAAGTGGATATTAAATAAATGAAGAACAGGAAAAAAGGAAAAGAAAAAGAAACGCACACACTAGAACCAATACCAGATGGAGACTCAGACCCTTTTGTAAGAGGCTAATAATCGTTCTCTTAACTTTGATTTGAATAATTTGACCGGAAATTCCTATAAAATTTTCATCAAGTTCATTCCAGACAGTAACTGATGAGAATCAATTATTAAACTGATTTACCATAGTTTGTCCTTACTCGATGAATATAATATGACGATTTACATGTTAGTCTAGTATTGTATTTATGTACAGATGAAATCTCTTTGAAAAATTCATCATGGGCTTTCGGAAGCATATGGTTATCATACTGATACATGAAAAGTGCAATTTATCCCGCTTTCTTCGGTTGGTGAATCTGACAAAAATTGCGGGAGTAGCACGAGCGCCTCCATCGGGATTAATAGATGGGACAGGCAGTCTGTGACTTATCGAGATATCACTACCTTCAACTGGGACATCGATAAGTTTGACTTTACTACTGTATCGGTGTCTGCGCCAATCGTGGAGGGAACTCCTCTTATCTCAAGATATTCTGGGCGAGAATACTGTCCTTGATCATCGAGTTGTACTTTGGCTTCGTTGAGCTTTTTACGTAATGAAGCTGTCTGTTCCTTCAGAAATCGGTTTTCTATTATAAGTTTCTTTTGTTCACCCTCTAGTTGGGTAATCATTTTGTTGAAGTCGTCAAACTTGTTGTTGATGAATTCGACTGAATCAATGAGTGGTTTTAACATTGTATCGAGGACTTTGTCAAGTATCGCAGTTAATACAGACTCCAATTCTTTTTGGTCGATGCCCATACTGGTAGAGGTTCAATTAAGTGAAAAATATAACTAAGATAAACATGAAGAAGAACGAAAAAAAGGTAAAAAAGAACGAAAAGATCAGAGCTTGAAAAATGGCGCCATAACTGCATGACAACCGCCGACCAAGACCAAACGCAAATAGAATCTTTACGAATAGTCTGGAAAAATCTTCGCCGTTATTTGCGAGGAATCGGATCTTCTGTTAGTGTGTACGTTTTTATGAAATTACTTAGCTTTAGTCAAAAGACATGTCTTTCTAAGAAAACCTTTTTATTAATATGTAGTTCTCGGGTTCAATTGCACTTAGATATTTGTATCACTTTCTTTCCGCGTTTTTAACTTTATGTCAAATTAATATTCACGAATCTTATGTTTTTTGCGAGTATTTACTATTTATATACAATTTTTTTACATCTTCATTTATCAGTAACCTGTTAACAGTGCTGTATATGTGATTTATACTATAACTATTATTGTTATTATTATCATTATTATTGTTATTAATATTACTATCATTATTCCATATCATCATTATTATTATTGTTGTTGTTGTTGTTGTTGTTGTTGTTGTTGTTATAGATATATTAGTACTAGTAACTCCTATAACAACAATGTGGCACGTTATCGTCATTTATACAAAACGAGAAAAATAGGCCGCGAAATGATAAACAAGAAGCTCTGAACAAACGCATGCTCAGCTAGATCAGGATATTAAGAGATATAGTTTTTTTACAACCAGGAACCTGAAAAGATCAGCTGTACTTCTTTACGTACTAGACGCTAATTAACATGTTTAAATCCCTCTTTTTTAAAACTTCCCTAACCAAATGAAAACATGTTTAATCTCCGCTCTGTAAGTTATAACCTTCGCGGGAGGCACATTCTTTCACTTCCCAAGCCACGAACAACAACTTATGGGCTTTATTCTTTAAGCTATTATCTGCCAGACTCTTATAATTATTTTTCCAGTATTATGTTTTACCATTTTTGTATTATTATTCAGTATTAGTTTTAGAATAACGTTAGTTAGTAATTTCCGCTCGGCGGAGGAATTATTTTATTATAGCTACTCTTAAATCGAGTTGAAATAAAGTTCACGTATTTAGGTAAATACTTGTTCGCATATGGTTTGCGTCTTCGCATCGTAGCCAGCAAAGCTCGTGGCAAAAAGAATGAAATGATTTTCCCTGTCAATTGAGCTGGATTGCTGAAAGATATGCACGACTGAGAACCAAACTGGTTTGCATGTCTCCGCTATTTTGTCAGTTCTTCAAACCTGTCCAAGTGAGAAACTGGAAACAAAAAACACCTACACACGTGTGCAGTGTGTGTTGACGGCTTGAGTACGACTCAAGCAAGGGTTGAACCCACTTACACGATCAAGTTTACGTCTAAGATAAGGCGCGTTTAGATACGCACAGCAAATTATCGCCCTGTTGGTAGACTTGAGCTTGTGTTACATTTTTATTGTTTACATAAGTCATGTCTGTCTGTTTAGGTCGCGCCATATTCCTCTTAAATATCTCTACTGCTGAAGATTCACATTTGTTCAAATAATGCTAACCTGATTTTCCGGGTCTTGGTCGATGAACACCTAGAAAACAACATTGTAATGTGATGTAAGTACAAACAAACAAACAAACAAGCGAGCAAGCAAACAAAAATACTGAACAAGTTTCAAGATTTTATTACGTCTTTACCAGACTTTCCTTGGTCATACGAAATGATAAAGTAAAGTTTTTAAACTAAAAGATGTCTAGCAAGCAATCATTAGGTAAACAAGAGGGGAAAAAACAACAAATGTATACTTTAAAAAACGTCAACTTACCTACTCCGTGGCAAGCCAGATATCTCCGACCTTTCCTTCCTGAACGAAATCAAACAGAAAATTTAATCATACTCAGAATCAACTTTGTTACTAAACTTGATTTGTTAAAAAGATGTTGCTGCAATCAAATATTGATTTTGCTATCAAATCTAGTTTACTCTACACGGATTACAAATTAAATAAAAATGCTATTTCCTTTTCCTGTATTAAAGTTTTACTATACTTTCATAGAAAACACCTCAAACATTTCTCCGAACTCTTGTTTTTAGTTTTTCTAAAAATACATGCATCACAAAGACGTCAGCAACAGCACTACTCGAAGCTATGACAATATCCCTAGCTTTTTAGGATAGCGAGTGAGCAGCGCTTTTTTCTATTACCGAATAGCCAATTTATGGAACACATTGTATAGTCGTTCTAAATTGATCGGTACTGTGGATAATTTAAAGCGTTGAACTAAATACGATACCTATATGTGGTGTACTTTCCTTAGTAATTTAACTCGATGTTATACCACCTTACTCATGACTTTACAGTAGATCAGTTATACTTTTATCGTAGATTATACTTTATTTTGAATTCGTACTAGTGTATTTTGTATTAAGTTATCTCTGAAAAAACTCTGTGAATATTTGAGTACATACCGCGGTAATACCATATTTGTCGGTTGCGATTCAATCCGTAAACGCCACTGCATCCGACGGTGATATGCGTAAGGCGACCTTTTATTAAAATCCATCTACGGCCAATGGGGTTGCGACGAGAAATTCCTGATCGGTAGAAAATGTAACCGCGCCGATTTACTGCCCAAACTACTCCGTTTGGCCCTGCCTCAATCTGATTCAAACGGCCTCCGATGTGACGCCAGCGATGACCTAAAAGAAGCACGGGTCATTTGTTAAGCACAAAGGTATTTTAACGCTACAAGGACCAGAAATATGATTAACTTAATCAAATAAAATTTTAAAGTTCACATTCGTGTAATGAGTACGAGAGAAACCGTTTTGGCAAAGTGCGTTGCCAGTGAGTTACTGCTGTACAATGTTCTAACAGCTTTATTGAAACCTAGAAGTTATGCAATCAAAGAGAAATTGCAATATTACAGCAGGGAAAAATCAACATAATTGAGTCTACCAGAATGGTAAACTTAAACGAGACTAAATAGTTAGTTTTTCAAAATTTTCAATCGAGTAGCTGCTATTTGTTTTTTCATACACACAACACTGAAAATAAAGTTTTTAAAAAACATTTGAACGCGAAACAAAATGAAGTTTTGCCGTAAGGTTGTCTGTTATCTGGAATGAGACTAAAGCAACGCACTTTCCTTAACTTTCGCCTATGCTGTAACAGTTTACCCTAATACCTAAAGACGTTCTCAATCCTTTTTATTTTGGCCAAAACAACTCGTACCTTGAGGTCTTGGGCGTGAGACTCCATATCGGAAGAAAATCTGGTTGTGTCTGTTCACACCCCAAACACCGAATGAGCCAGCTGAAACATACTTCAGTTTTCCACCAACGTGACGCCATCCTCTTCCCTTCGGGTTTCTCCAGGAGATACCAGTACGGCAGTAGATGTTGTTATGACGGTTTACACCCCACACAATACCGAATGGACCGGAGTCAATCTGCTTAAGTTTACCACCAATATGGATCCATCGGCTGCCAACTCTACTGCGCATAGAGCCTGAAAGAAAGTAATGCAATCGATAATCTTAATGGATTTGATGTTACAGTTTCTCAGAATTCTCTACACTACATTAAAATTCAAGCAATCACAGCAGCTACTACTTACACCTTGCATGTACAAAAATAATGATTACTTAATAAAAACTCTACCTTTTAAACTTGTTTAGTTAATTATTAATATTTTCTTAAAATTTGTCAGTATGTAAAATAACTTCCATCCAATTTTGAAGCTTGGTAAGCGAAGCAAGTAGCTGCGATTGTTTTCGGAATAAAAATTACGCCGACCGTTTTTATGGATTTAGAAAAGCATGACACAACTAAACGCAGCGCAACACACAACATAAGACAAAAACAAAACAATTGGAATACTTCTCAGATTAGTGGGCAAAAGATTAAACTTGTTAATTTTTTATCATCAGTACCTTTTATTGTTCCAAGTTCAGACTTCTATTTGATAACGTGAACCATTTGTTGTCAACCTTTTTTCACTTATTTCGATTATGTGCATCGCACTTACTAAATTTGAAAATGCTGCAAATGCACACTTATTACAACGATGTTAACTCTTAGAGTAAACATATATACATTTTTTAAATAGAAAACGTGCTATTTCATTACCCCAACGATAGTAAATGTTGTGCCATCGGTTAACTCCCCAAACACCACCCTCTCCACTTGAAATATGCATCAAACGACCACCAACGTATCTCCAACTTCTCCTGTTTCTTCGCAATTTATAAATTAGATTACGAGGGTTCACTCCCCAGACTGCTTGAGTGTATCCAGTGTCTATCTGTTTCAACCCTCCGGGAATACGTGACCAATATCCTTGAACAGAACAAGCAAACACACAAACACAATCAGTTTGGCACAACTACAATATATGTATATACATATATATATATTAGAGACAAGCATTTTGTAAATAATATCTTACTTTATCATAAAATACAACCATACAATAGGTCAATATTTTAGTCAACTGCAATGTATATATATCAAATGTAAAAAGCTTCAAACATAATCAACAAAGTTGACGCTAACAATGACGATGATCAAACAAAGGCCTTAGTATTTGTTGGTAAGGACCTTCACTTCAGTAAAACGAAGGAGGGCTTCTAAGTGGGACTTCAAGGTTTATTTCATCTTCAAGTTTCAAACAAATTACTTCGGTAATTCGATAGCGCATTTTTGAATGAGTACTCACTAAAAGTTTCATCTTGATATGTCAACTAATTTCGAGGAATAGGGCTCGTTTCGCTGAAGGCAGTTGTGCCTTTAGCCATACCAACCCAATAATTTTTTATGTTTTCAAAGAAACACTACCAAAAATTAGGCACACGGATTTTTTAACAACAAATTAAGGTATGGGGATAGCTACATCCCCCTAGATACTTCGAAACGGTCAGGTTATAGTGGTGGACAATAATCCACTACTGAATTTTCAAGGCAACGATTTTCTAATCTTCCAACCAAATAACGTTGGTATTGTAACAGTACTCCAAACTTTCTTTGATGTTTCGTCACATCTAAACAGGCTACAATCTTTGAAAAATTGAAAAATATAAATAAATGAGTTTTGAACGTTTCTTTCTTAGAAAAATGTAATACTTATAGCATTAAAACGTTAATGGCAAACGGCCAAAAATGAATGATTTAAGTAACAAATACCCGAAAAACCTTGGGAATCACCCCCTCCCCCTTTCCAATCCCATATATTAATTTGTTCGTTTGTTGAAAGAATATTCAACAATAAAAAAATAAAACTAATTGCTAAATGTTTTCTGTACATTGCAATCTTACCAAAATTTGTATTAATGGGTCGCATACATATTCTGTTGTAGCTGTTGTTGTTGTTAATGGTGGTAGTGGAGTTGCTGTTGCTGTTGCTGTTATTAGTGTAACCAGGCCATACCCTTTTGAAAATGCTTACCTTTGCCTCCGGGCCTTGGCCGATGAATACCTGTTAAAGAAATGTTGTTAATTTGGAAAGAATATAGATGTATTTACCAGCCAGCAATCCTGCATGCACTGCAGGCTAAATCAAATATTTTTGGTAAAACATGATAAAAAGTTACGTTCACTGATTTCTTTTATGAGAAAATGATATGTCATTGCTAGGCTTGGTTTTCAAAATATGAAAAGAAAAGTAAATAAAATATATATCCGTCTAGCTGTAAATTCAGTATTTAAAATTCTACTTACCGACTCCGTGACAATTTAGATACCTGCGGCCTTTCCTTCCTAAAGTAAGGAATCAATTTTTTAGCAAAATGTTTTCACAATAACGGTCAAATCAACTTGTTAAACTATACAACAACACCAAGTAACAATACTTGCGTTTTTGAGTCATTTATAAAGAGCCAAAGATCCTTTTTACTATTCCTCTATCCCATCGTGTTACATTTCTAAGTTTGTGATCGCATTCTCATTAAAACCTCAACAGCCAAACGCCAAAGCTTAACCTCAGAGAACGATCTGACGACAAGATTTCATTAGAAGTGCAAAAAAATATCAAATATTTTTAAACTCAAGTTTTGCCCGCTTTCTTTTGTAAGATAATTAGTGTCAATTGTTCTACTATAATCACGAGGGTATAAAAATTTGAACAAAAAAAGAAAATCTGGTAGCTGTATTCAAATGACGCCATGTCCTGTTCCAGAAAAACGGTTCTTTTATTGTATAATACGATTAAGACGATGGACGTACCCTTGTAAAACCATATTCGACGGTTGCGGCTGACCCCAAAGACACCCCCACAGCCGACAGTAATATGACTCAGACGTCCTCTGACAAAAATCCACCTGCGGCCAATTGGATTACGAGCAGAGATTCCTGCCCGGTAATAGATTTGGCCACGCCGGTTCACGCCCCAAACAACGCCATTCGGTCCAGCTTCAATCTGATTTAAACGGCCTCCCACACGACGCCATCGTACACCTAACATAGATTACAATACTTAGAAATCACATGCAGTAACTTCGCTTTCACATTTTTTTTCTTTTTTAACAGTTTCATCTGCAGGAAATATAGAAGCACAAAATCTACAACAAACTACATCAACTAGATTTAAAAAAATTATCAAGGGTGAAACACGAACGGGACTCGTGTAGTGGTCGCATTGTGTGAAGTCTGGTTGCCATTTAGTACTTTTGATAAGCAATATAAATAACGGTATGTTTGACAAAACTAATCAGTATTGGAGTGTTTAACATTGATTGTACTCAGTATTATAAACCGACACTTTTTTATTATTACCGAATTTATATTATTACTTATAACTATTATTGTTATTATTATTATTTATATTATTATTATTATTACTGTTACTACTACCACTATAACTATAACTACTACCACTACTACTACTACTACTGCTACTGCTACTACTACTACTACTACTACTACTACTACTACTACTACTACTGCTACTGCTACTACAACTACTACTACTACTACTACTACTACTACTACTACTACAACTGCTACTGCTACTACAACAACTACTACTACTGCTACTGCTACTACTACTACTACTACTACTACTACTACTGCTGCTGATACTGCTGCTACTACTACTACTACTACTACTACTACTACTACTACTACTTCTACTACTACTACTACTACTACTACTACTAATACTACTACTACTACTACCATTACTACTACTACTTCTGCTACTGCTACTGCTACTGCTACTAATACTACTACTACTGCTGCTGCTGCTACTACTACTGCTACTTCTGCTGCGGCTGCTGCCTCTACTACAACTTTTACTTGAAGTTGTCAAAGCCGCATCCCTTACCTTGTGGTCTTCGTCGGGTGACTCCATACCGGAAGTAAATATAGTTGTGCCTATTGACACCCCACACCCCAAGCAAGCCGGCAGATACGTATTTCAGCCTTCCACCAACGTGACGCCATCCTCTACCCTTCGGGTTCTTCCAGGTGATGCCAGTACGGCAGTAGATGTAGTTATGACGGTTGACACCCCATACGATTCCGAATGGACCAGAGTCAATTTGCTTAAGTTTTCCACCAATGTGATGCCAAGAAGAACCGACTCGGTTGGACATTGAGCCTACAATTTCAAAAGTTTGCCAATTTAAAACCTGATTTTAGACAAGTTATTGTTAGCACGAGTGCGTGTGATGACATATCACCACTTTGTTGCACCGAGAAACTTGTCCTTTTAATTCCTGCAATCTTAGTACTAGGTATTTAAGGCCATGGCACTACAAACTTCAAACTGCTCATTTCGCTCAAAAGTTTGTTTATGCTACCTGGTTTGGTTAGCTTTTTAGTTGATTTCAGGTGACTAATATATGTATGCATACAACAATTACTGCTTTTTCTTGTCCTTTGTGTGGGCATATATATAAAGGTCCTCAAGGACAGAGTTTCATGTGTTATAAAGACACTGGCCATGCATTGCGAAAAATTGTGTACACTATAATCATGCGAAGTATATGGCTTTATTCAGTATAAAATCGAAACCTACTGAAACTGTTTTCATAAAGCTACAACCGGTTTTGAGCTTAAACTAAATTTGGTCTATTGCCTATGTAATGGCATGCAGTTAACAATTTCTGATTTAAGTGTGGAGTTTGAATAAACTCGAGTTTAAGGAAACACGAATGTGAAATGATATGTGTCTTAATTCTCATTAAATGTATCTTTGTACTTCTTTTTAATAGAATTTGCGAGTCAATGACCAATTTTCATATTTTCGAAACTAACCAACTTATTCATTAATATACTTTCGAGAGAAAACTCGTCACTCCTGAACCTACAAAAAAGCTGAGTTTGTCTACCCAAACGGTCCCGGAAGAAAGTGCTCTAGCTAACGAATGCTTTAGACAATTCATCATAAAAAATTTTTCGGCCACACTTGATTTGGAGCCAAGCTCTGTTGTGCGAGCCATACCACACATCTTTCCATTCAACATTTTCTCTTTTTTTTTCTTTCTCCGAAATTGCTAGTGTGGTTTAAGCTGTATAAATAAATAAGTAAATAAATAAATAAATAAATAAATAAATAAAAAACAATCTTCCGAACACTACTGTTTTTGCACAGTGCACGTGACTTCCTCTAATTCAAAAACAATGCGATAAGGAAAATCCATTGTTCGAATCTCATCATGGTTTGTACCCGCTAATGATCGAGTATTTTCGTTCTTGTAAAATTTGCATTCCAGTCCTATTTTCATTTCTGGAGTGAAGAATAGACGTTGATGACTAATTTTGAGTGAGTGAGTGAAAGGGTTAAGGATCAAATGTAATTATGCAATGATGCAGTTTTCATACCCCATCGATAGTAAATGTTGTGTCCACGATTTACTCCCCATATTCCACCTTCTCCAGCAGAAACATGCATCAAACGACCACCGATGCGTCTCCAGCTTCGCTTATTACGTCGCAGTTTGTAGATATATCCGGCACGGTTTACTCCCCAGACAGCTCGAGAGTATCCAGTGTCGATCTGTTTCAGGCCACCGGGAATACGCTTCCAAAGTCCTACAAATATTAGAAAATATATAACATTATTTAAATGTATTGGTAAGGTAGTCTAACAGCAACAAAACGTTATAGTAAATAGTAAATTAGTTTACATCAAGTATCACCAACCCGGTGACAGCAAAACTAATCGAGCCAGGTTGGTGATTAATAGAATGATAGGGAAAAAAAGTTAGATAAAGAAGAAAAGCGCGAATAAATAATTATATTACTGGTAAAATTGAGAGGCTGAATGTAATTTGAATGTTTTTCCGTATTCGTTTATGTATAAACTAAAGGTGGAAGTGATTATTTGGGCGTGATAAACTCTGTCAAATATTAATAAAGGAAGTATAAACTCTGTCAAATATTAATAAAGGAAGTCTTTATGTTATTCTGTTTGGGAATCGTTAATGTGGCAGTTATATGAGGAAGAAAATCTAGTGTCATAAGAATGAAACTTTTAGCCATTACAGTAAATATGTTCAAAATATTGGCTAGATAGATTGATTGATTATATAGTTTACAAAATGATGATCCAAAGGTATAAAAGTTTGGTAGATATTCCCAAATAACTGGGTAGCTAAAACATTTTTGTCTGACGAAAGTGGAAAGCCGAAACGCAACAACAAGTAAATCGGCCACTATAAACTATACTAAGGAATTCTTACATACAAAATTTTTGTCTAATCGACTGCAAAAACGCATTCTTTTGTGATACAAGTTTAACTTACCTTTTCCCCCGGGCCTAGGGCGACCTCCACCTGCAAAGAAACAATTGCGAATATTGGAACTTTAGTTAAACGAAACAGCCATTAATTAAGATCAACGAACTGTTCTCTTCGCTTGTTGAATCATGTTAGTCTTGGAACATTTAACTTGTACGGTTTATCTCAAGTTAGTATCTGATTACCTGTATCAATCACAAATTATTTAACAATCAAACGTGTACAACTAAACCGTTGTTTCTCGAATTTATCTAATAAATTTATCTGTATAATTTTTTTCTTCGTATTTTCAACGTATATCCACAGTTGATAGAACTAACTGGTATATTGCTATTGCATATTGCTTTGTTTTACGTGTCAGCCCAAATGTTACTTTTTGCTAACGGATTATCACTAAACACAGACAAAACCAAATTTGTGTTGTTCAACACTGCACAAAAGCTTCTAACATAACAATTCTCTGCATACGAATGATAAACAGATCGAAGAAACAAATAGTAAAAATACCTGGGTGTTCTGATAGACTCACAATTAAATTGGAAAGACCACATTCTCAATCTCCACGAAAATATCAAAAAGTACTGAAATAATTTGCAAACTAAGACATTTTGTTAATTTGCAAACTCTTGTTCAATTATATTACGCTATAGGCGAATCTTTGCTGACGTCATTGTTTACATTTTGCTTCATTTGCATATGAATTTTCCGGGAGAAATAATC
>JAOBYE010419977.1:0-14059 GCA_025403585.1 Parazoanthus swiftii
ACAAAATTCCTGCCTACGGGCCTGAGTATGTTCACGGACCCCCATAGAAGGCTCGCGGCTTTAGCGCTAGCAAAATCAATGTACCACCCTCTCCCCTAATTATCATCGGCATTGCTCCGCCGGTCTGATTACTGTTTCCAACACGCTGATAGTGACCTTACATAGCTTAATAACAATTCTACCCCGAATTAAGTTTATCCGTGAATTAATGGGACTTGATATTCAGATGTGTTTTGTTTGCAAAGGTTTACTTGCCTGTAAGCTCGACGAATGACAACTCAAGTGATTTCAAATAAATATAAAGATTTTTGCTGTCTGTTTCAAAGTTAGACCCCTTTGAGCAAAGTGTGAGATGGCTGTTTAATACAGATGAATATATACTTTATTTGTCGAAAAAACACTTACAGCCATAAGGCTAAGTTACGATAGACTTACAATATATAAATAAGTTAAAACTGAGAGATTATACTATATGAATACAAATATATATCATTAAAATGTAATTTAAAAATTAAGATAGTTTTATAGAAAACTCTACATGCTGCAAAAATGGCTTAAGATAAAACCGATTAATAGAGGTAGCCACTTATTAGAGGTGCAATTTACGGGATTGGAGAAGTGGCCGTTTAATACCTAGAGAGAGTGGCTGCTTAATGGAGTGTCGACTTTATGAGATTGTACAAACATATAAAAGTGTGTTTTACAAGTAATGCGTAAATCTTTACCATTGCAAAGCGTTCTAAAACTCTATGAGTAATAATAATAATAATAACCTATAATAATAACTTACCAGTAAATGCTGAATAACTAATGGACCTCGAATAGGTAAAAAAGTTTAAAGGTTAAAATTGGACTGTCTACCTATCTAACTGTAGATAATGCTGCATTTGTCATTTCACTTCATTATAAAATGGGAGCCAGTTGAGTTACGAAACAACGAGGTGGCTCTCCGTCTCTCGTTTTCACATTAAGGATTACCCTTGCCGCCTTTTTTCTGCAATTTAATATTTTTTTTGAATTTGATGTTGATGTTGACGATCAGAGCAATTTTAAACAAGTTTGTGTTTTTTACTGACGTCAGCAAAAATCTAGGATGGTCACGAAGTTCATTACGACCATTATATCAATTGTCATATGATGTCATGTTAACACTTGCCAGTTCGTTTTATATTATTTAAGACTTAATTAATTAAGCTATACAAAAACGTTAAAGGAGGGGGTGCTAATTAAAATAAAATTTAACTGTATTTAATCTCACAGAATGTTCGTTCATCTTTAGATTGGACAGACGCCGGATATACTTCGAGTCAGTGAATGGTACAAACAAGACAAGCTCGCTCCTAAACTATGACCTTACCCTACCCCTAGTGATAAAGTACCTTACACCTAGTTGGGCAGCGGTCATCTCGCTGGGAGCAGTGTCAGCGGCTGTCATGTCATCAGTTGACTCCAGCCTGGTTGGCACGAGTTCAGAAGTCGCAAACAACGTTTACAAGATCTTGATCAGACCAAAGGTTTGTTTTTTTGCAGAGTTTAAATAAAGACATTATTATTGTTGTTGTTGTTATTATTATTATTATTTTCATTATCATTATTATTGTTATTTTTATTGCAATTGTTATTGTTAAAGCAATCAGACTCGATTACGATTTCTTACGTTGCGAACTCGATTACTAAATTACAATACAAAGGTCATGGAATTAGGAGCTTTTTAATACAAGCGCTATCTGTGCTTATCAAAAGCCTGGGTTTCTTTACGAGACCATTTTCTGTTAACGGGCTGCAGGTGCTTCAATAAATCTTCGCAGCGTGTGCACGAGAACGCAGTAACTAGTTTCTGCAGTTCACCTGTAAATTAATCCAAGTTTAACAACTTTTTCATATGAGTGCTCAGTTTTCACCAGTCAGCCCAATTGTGGGTCATTTCTCAGTAATCGGCTGTTATTTTGGACATTTCTCATATAAGTAATCAGCAAAAAAAAATTGGTTTTTGCTCGGTTTACGTCGCTTTTGCCCAGTATACTTCTGCCGTCTTTCATTTTGCTTCTTGGCCTGCAGAAAGTTTGGGTTTAGTTGACCAAAAATAGTGGATAAAACTCTAATTAAGTAAGTGATTATGATTGGACAACGGATGGATTACATTTGTTGCCGGATAGTAATTAATTCGAAAAAGACGTTAACTGATGAACCCTTGGTATTGTGAAGATTCACGAGGCTCAAAATGCCTGAAAAATGAGAAATTTTTAGGAATTATGGTCGAGGAAATAATCTACGAGCACTTTACGAAACGGGCTGGTGCGAGGGGAACATAATGGCTAATGCAATGAAAGTCTCAGCAAACACCATATCTCTTTTAATGATGGGGCAAAAGTTTACCGAGAAGACATTGATATGGTTGAAGCGAATATTTCTCAATGATGGTGATAATGATGATGATGATAGTGATGATGATGGTGATGGTGGTGGTGATAATGATGGTAGTGATGGTGATAGTGATGATGGTGAGGGTGATAATTATGGTGATAGTGATGATGGTGAGGGTGATAATGATGGTGATATTGATGATGGTGATGATGTATGAAAATTGTTACACTATACTTTATTCCTACAAATAAAATGTTCTAATTTCTGTAAATCAGTCTCTGTTTTACATTACCCGATCGTTGTTTATTTATAACTCGTATCAGTATTTGTCTGAGAATCGTTTTATAAGAGTACTTGGGCTGAGTTTAAAGCATGTTAAGAACCGCATAAGAATCGTTTGACGCTGAAATCTCTTGAACCGGTTAGAAATCATTGGACTCAAAAAGTTTCTACCTTTTATAGAAAAAAAACGGTGTATGGTATCAACGAATATGGAGCCTTTGAGTGGAATGAATGAAGTTCGATCTGATCTTATGTAAACACCGCCTTGAAGTTGAATTTATTCTACTTACGCAAACTGCAAACTTGTATTTGATGTATTCTTGTTAATTTCGATACAGGCTAGCGTGTGGGTGATGAGAGTGACAGTCATTATTGCTGCAGCAGCCTCGACAGCAGTGGCGCTCTCCGTGAACTCGATCTACGGTCTCTTCTACCTGATTGGAGACCTTGGGGGTCTCCTTTTGTTTCTGCAGTTGTTCTGTGCAGTGTTTTTGACCAAGCCAACACATACGGGTCTCTACTCGCCATTGTGCTCGCTCTCCTATTACGTATTGGAGGAGGGGATTATCTCCTGGGAATTTCCCCCTTCATCAAGTACCCTTACTACAGCGATATCTACGGTCAGCTGCTTCCCTACAAAACCTTTGTCATGTTGTGCTCGTTTGCGACAATAATTAGCGTCTCGTATCTCACCAAGTTTCTTTTCGAGAGGGAAATATTGCCGGCTTCGATGGATTTCCTTCACTGCTTTAAAAGCTCAGATATCAAGAGAGAAAGTGAAGCGATTTCTATGGAGGGAAAGTTTACAAAGAAGTCGGAACAAATCAGAGCATTTTCGTTGAAAATGAAGTTAGAGAAAATTGTGGGCATGAGATGGAAAAGAACGACACTTGTAAAACTAACTGCTAAACGTATGCAATCCATAGGGTTGTTGGAATTTGGAGACATGCAACCATCTATAATGAAAATATAAAGATTATCAAATATATTATTGTGTTGGGATAGTAACATTAGGAAAGAATCGCAAATGTTGCTAACAAGAGGTCATATTACAAATCACATAGAGTTAAATAAAGATCAAAGAAAGCACAGGAAAACATTGGTGGAAGTTGTTCAAAAAAACATGAATATAAAAGCAACTCTTTAAAAATATCTTACACTACTTAATACATAACGATACTTTACACTTCCTAATAAATGCTTTCCAGCCAACAAAACTACCTTTGATCAGTGCACTTTAACAAAATAATGTCAAGTAACTGTTACAACAGTCTGCAAGTAGTGAAGATAAGTCGAGCGTTCGTCATTTTCATTGCAGTCCTCTTGTAATGTTTCGTAAACAGGTGAACAAAACATGTCACACAAATTCAATGACAAACATCTAAGCATCAATGTCTACTTTGGGGGAAGGGGAGTTTATCAGATACGGGGCGTTTAATGGAGAATGGGCGTTAAATAGATCAATTACGGTAAGTTAAAAAAAATAATAAGGACAATAAAAAGGACAATATCAACATAAATAACAACACAGTATGCTAAATTTGAAGACATATTCTTGCTTAGAAACTCTTAGGAGTGGTAAATAGTGAATCGAATACAAGATAAAAATATTTTTCAGATATAAAGCTTTGTGCCAATTTTTGTCTGCCATTCCAACTTCGCAGTTTTGAACAGTCTGTGAGCACACATTCCAACAATTTATTCAAACATTACTTAGATTTAAAAATCACTGATTGCGCTTCTTAGATTACTAACTTGCCTAAGCCTGGATTTTTTTCACAAAACTAGCGGAAAATCTTGGAACTCTCAAATTTGAAGGATACACGCCGAAAAACCACAGTATATTAAATTATTAGGCTTTCAGTCAAGCCTTCAACACGTAAACTTGAACACACCTCAAGGAAGTTAAAAAAACATCCATTAAGACAGTGTCAAACAAACAAGAAAGAATCTATTCCACGATTTAAATTCTTCTGATTTTCCGGTTCATTATTTCTAAGCAAACATCACTTAAAGTCATTTATAAAAACAACATACTTCGCGGTTCTAAAACTAAGTTAGTTTCATTTAGTCATTCTAGATTGTAGACACGTCAAGTGCACGATGCACCTACAACTGGAATATAAACAGGTTTGCAATAAAAAAAACCATACAAAAAACAAGTGAAACCTTTATCATATGGAACAAGAGTATAGTATATTCTCCATACCAATAGAGATTTCCAAACCTTTTCAACATTTTTCGAAGATTTTCCGGAAACTTGAGAGAATTTTCCAAAACTCGTCAAAAAATTTTCTTAAAATCTTTTCGACAATTTCCGAAGGTTCCAAATTTTCCAAAGAGTTCACCGCAGGAAGATTTTCCTAAATATTGGCAATTTTGTCTATATAATAACAAGAAAAGATTATATGGCGACTTGAAGATATAAACTCTATTTTCTCGTGTTACAAACTAAAGTATTGCCGTTTTTACCACTCGAAAATTATTATTATTTATTTCTTCGCACCTGTTTGTGTAATAATTGCAAAACACGCTGCTCCGGTGACACTGAGGACCGTAAAACAGATTGACATTTCTGTCGAATGCGAATAAACTAGACGAGTGTTCACGGCAAGAATGCGCACTCTAGTTGTTTCTCGACAAGACGTTAAAAATACAAAAAAAAAACTTTTGCTCTATATAACAGTCCAGTTTCGTACTCGTAGTCGCCGCTGATCACAGTGACTACAGACTCGTCATGACAGCATTAGCCTCGACTTGATGCTAAACACACACATCAAGAAATCCAGACTTCCGGTCCAAATTCAAAAGAAAAGTAAGAACTCTTTAAGTCAGGCTATTGAGTTTGGCGGTGTTCAACAACGATCTGACTTTATGAGTGCTCATTTGGACCGGAAGTCTGAAACTCTTAATGCGTGCAATCCTGGAGGCTCGGACTCATCATTCTCACTGATGTTCATGTATATATATTCAGCACCAAGTCGAGGCTATCGCCATAGAAATGAGTCTATGGTCATTGCATTCAGCGGTAACTGGGAATGCGAATCTGGACTATTCAACCACAATTCTGCTATGGTACGAATGGCTTAAATTCGAGTACGATTGAAAGGGATGACAGTTAAGAGTACTGACGCGAATTAAGTGTTGGTTCTAAGAATAAGTGATTAACTAACGTAGTGTAGAGTGAAATGCTTTGACCCTGTTTGTTTGGGTTTCTTTGTCTTATGATTAATACCCAGGTGAACGGACCAGGCGCGTAAGGGATGCTGGACTGATTCTGGCATATGGCACCATCCCACAACTCCTTGCGCGCGCGGTTGCTTTTCCAAAATGGCGTTCAAATTCCAAAATCACGACTCCTGTGTTTTTCTGCCTGAATTGCTTTCTGGGATGGTGCCATATGCCAAATCGAGGTGGCGCGCTCTGATTGGCTTACTGAGGTCACGTGAGAAACTGCCGATCGTCTGATAGACCTTGAGTACAACTAACAAGCAGTCTTGTATAGAGGCCCCGTGACACTGTCCCTTTAAAATCAAAGACTTTATCTTTCAATCGTAACGGTAGCGCAAAATTGTCACTTCACGTATGCAGTTTTTGAGTATCCCCGATTTGCCTCAGGCCTTACACTCAGTCCTTTTACATATCCCTCTTGTCAAAACAATTGTCACAAGACTGCTGGTTTAAAACAACCTGCTTCTCTGTTAAAAAACCTTAATGCCCGCAAGCAGCATTTGAAAACCCTGGTTCTAATCTTGCTTAATGATTCCAATGTTTGTTATGTTTTCCAGTAAAATGTCAACATCTTTCATTCTTTGCATCAACCTCGTTCTTATTCCAGCTTTCCTTTTCACCGTCACCGCTGTGTTTAAACTGAACTGCAACCCATTTTACTCTTTGTTGGCTTTGTGCTTAGGCCGGTCCAGAGGAATAGTGTACATACTGTCCAGGAAATCACACGCCAATTCGGACACCATGGAGCGGTCAGGAATGCTCTGTGCCATTCCATAAATGGCTCCCTAAGAAGTTACCAAGAAACAACTTAAGAAAGGAAAACAGATTTATGCTAACTCAAAACTTCAGCCTTGCTTACACTCGCTTTTGAAGCAACGGAAGCAGGAAACAACGCCGGACGGAATCGAAAGAATTGAAACAAAAAGCGGTAACAGAGGCTGTGTTCGGACTTAAAGGACAGTCGCCTCGTTTGCATGTTGTCATTTTCATTGAACATTGTGAATACACTCGACGGAAGCTCGTGGAAGCAGAAATGGAGACGAAGGAAAACTTACATTCCCTTTGCCTCCGCTTCCGTCGAGCTTCTGTCGTGCTTCCGTCGCCGTTTCTTGACTTTCTCTTGAACGCAAAGCTCCTTCTGTCGCCGCTTCTTTTTCTGTCGCCAGTGCAAGGAAGGCTTTAGTTTGCAAGGTATGTTCTGTCACTGGTCTTAATTGTTGTTCTAAAGCGGGATTGGCACGTTTCGTTTTTGGCCCGTTTTGAGCGGTTACATGCAATTGTTGTTAATTAAGTTTATTCGTACAGCTAAACACAGTTTAATATCTAACTACAAAGTGTCGACCCGGTTTACAAAAACCTGTTGCAGAGCAACAGATGTTTCGCATAGAGTCGGTTTCAGCTGCATTTTATTCATTTTCTCAAGAAAAACGGGCCGACAAATAAAGTGTGTGATTCGCGCTTAAGCAGTTTTAGTCAAGTAGAGAGAAATGCTGCTGTCTCACTCGGAAACTCGCTCTCGAGACAATCGAATTGTCACCAGATAACCATGAGTTCAGAAGTTGCGACACCTTACTTTCAAGAATGGTAATTGTGTCTATTCGGGTCGTGTTCTTTGCTATCTTGCCAAGACAAGATTCGTAAGCTGTCACAATGTTAAAAATCCAGGACTTTCAAAGAGTAAGGAGTATTTTTGCTCGATTGCAGTTAAAACAAAGAGAAAAAATCAAAGATAAAATCGAAAACAAATTATTTCACTAGTTTTGGAACTCTCTTTCAACTCTCCAGGAGTTCCCAATGAGTTGTGGCAAAAATCAAAGTCTTTTCCATGAGTTTCCAAAAAAAAAATAATAAAATTACAGGACTCTTAGGAATTCCAGATGGCCTACGAAGTCTGTCGGGAAATTTTAAATGAGCAAAAATTAGTTTTGCGAACACAAGCGCTTGTCCAACTCACCACTCCGGTTGTAACGGCGTTGGGGTCCTTCATTATAATGGCCACACCTTCTTTTATATCCCTGACAAACTGGTCGGCCACTCCAGGCTGGGTGTGAAGATTGGTAAGACAGATGTGGATGCTGGCGTTGCAAAGGTAAAAAGCAGAAATAGTTCTGTTCAGAAAATTATAATTCCTACTGACAACTGTCTATGCCTGGAAATTTTTGCACCGTACAACATGAAACTATTAATCTGCATTCAGAGAAGCCGGGCTCCCGATGACGCACATTTTGCGCGTATTTCACGCACAAAAGCCTGAAAATACCCCTTGAAAACAAAGTTATGCGTGGGAATGACCCTCAACAAGTCCAGCTTGAGCGTTTGAATACCCTTTAATACTCTCTCTACTGCGTTTGAAATTTACAACACCGACATATCGGCAAGAGAAGTCAAAATAAATGTTTGGTGAAACGAACATTGTAACGAAATACAAATGTGTGTTGCTGCATGTCTAAGGCCTGTCTGGTGACGTAAACGCAAAAAGACCACCCGGGGACAGGCTGGAGCAGGTAGACAAATCAAGAAGCTAACGGAAGCATGCCCTGAGAAAACTGCGGTTTTGAGCAAGACGACTACACTTACTTACCCAGGTGGAAACTGAAGAGGATTAAGATGCCAGCCACGACTAGCGAGTATATTGGAGAGGGCATATATGTCAAATGCTTTGGATCCGAATGCAACGACACTGGCCTCAGGTTTGCCAAAAATAAAGAGTTCTTTGATCTTGCCTAACCTGTGTGGGGTGATTAGAAGATAGATTACAGTTAAGTACAGATTAACTAAGAACTTTTCGATATCAATCGAAGGTTGGGCAATTGACACCATTCGACAGAATGAACATAAGTCAAAGTGACAATGCAACAGCCCAGTTATTAGTAACACGTGTTGTAAAACGATTTATAACTTATTGAAGTGTTATTGACGTTGTAAACATATTGCTGTTTAATGTTCTTGGAATAGCTTAAGTACCGGGTTTAGTTCAACAATTCTGACACCTGAGAAGGCTTCGAGCCCACTCAAAAAGTCTGTAAACGTTAAAGTTCTACTGTAGAATGCAGATTTAACCGCGCCAATGCATATTCTATACCTGATGTCAGCCCCTTAGACCTTTCATATGACAAAGTTTAAAAGATTTCTGGTTTTCAAAAAATGTGCGACATAAAATGGTGTTTACTGACACACGCTCACAAAACGACCTTGAGAGAATCTGCGTTTTTCTCCTGGAACTTGACTCATAATAATTAAGTTACTTTCTTAAATCGAGGTGAAAATTCTTAAAGCATCCATTTACCGAGGTTGAAAAGAATAATTATATTAGCATATACAAACTCGGTCGCAAAACAACACATTTATGAAAATATTTCCTTCTCTGTCATTACCGCATAACGGGAGTTTACGCCGGTCACTGTCTTATTCCGCAAATCATCCACCTTCTTAGAGATGGACATTGTCCATTAGCCAGAGATAACGAACCAATCAGATTGCTTGAAACAATAACGTCACCAAGTTTTTACAAGCAAATTCTTGGGTTGCAGTCACGTGACGTTTTGATTCTGGGCACGACTTCCGGTTTTCAGATGGAGGGCAAACATTACAAAATGGTTGCCGTTCAGCAAGCACGAGTATTACAGATGTCAGATCGGTGAGTGTGGCTTTTAGAACATTAAGCTCAATTTCGAAAAAAAATTGTTAATTAAATGGCACCAGACAAGTTCCAAAAGACATTGTATAGTATAATATACCATGCAACGAATCAACGCCGAGAGACAAGTAATGCAGAAAAGAAAACTCGTTTCTAGTTTATCAAAAGATTGTAGCAAATATATCTCGAAATGATTTTGCCATTTGCCAGGGAAGATGCAAGCAACTGTTACTGAACCTTCAGCCTTAGAACTCACCCCTCCTCGATGCGTAATCTGGTTTGGATAATATTTCTAGTGCACTCCACATATCCTAGAAAACACACAATAAAACGTGCTGTGAGAAAATACAAGTATAACATAACAAGTATTTAAATTATTTTCAAGCTACCCGCCCCGATTAGTTTTAATGCTATCTGCGGGCTAGCAAAAATGTATAGAATTTAACTTCACTAATAAAGAATGATGATGATGATGATGATGATACAAAATCATGGGTCTTAACTGTGCTGTTATGCAAACACGTGTACCAAAACCTAAAATTGCAAAAATATTGAAGATGCGAGGGGAAAAATACGAGAGACCTGTCTCCCAGTGCACTTCTTATACGTTACAAAAATAGGCTTGAACGACATTAAGAAAGAGAGATGCCCAGTTGATTGGTAAAATTTTAAAAAAATTACTAGGTACGACAACGACAACAAGTGTTAATAAAAATTTAAAAAAATCAATAACAACAATAATAATAAGCTGCTTTTTTGTAGCATTCCTTTTGTCATTGTTGCTTTCATCTACAAATAACATACTGAATGAACAAATTTAGAAAGTTGTATTGAAAATCTTCAAGGCTAAAACGGATTAAATTCAGACTTAAACGGCGTTATCATACTATTTAAAAAGACAAATAGGGTTTTCTCTAACCTAGAAGTTCCGGAAATAAAAGATACTCAATAAAATTGCACTGTATGTAAACTCTTTGAAATCGTTGCATGCGTTTTGTAGAAGTACTATCCGATTCTACTTCAGCAACTTTGCACGCATCACTTTCAGGAGGTGACACACAAGCTGCAATAATTGCAAGCAATACTTCGTGCAAGGTTGCAACGTGTGTCAGGACCTTAAAATCGATACTGTTATCCGGAGCCCCCCATCCCTCAAATTCCCGACAGACAAACACTTGTCTTTCGTTATGTTCCGTTCCCGTAGCTTTAACCCCCCACCCATGTACACAGATCCCCAAGAACATCCTAACTCAATAACTGAAAAAAACTAAGAAGTTACCAACCCGATAGTCCATGATGAAGGAGCGAGGCCCAGGTGGTGGCAATATTTGCGCCAGCGCGACTACCAGGAATTGTAGGACAGGCATAAATACCTCCTTGCCAGTTCGGAGCTACAAAGAACTAACATCAAAGGATACAAATAAAAAATGTAATTGCTTTGATTGAATGTTGTCACTTCTGGCAGTATCAATGACCATTTTTTCACAAAGAAATTTACGATACATTTACTTTACACCCAATCACAAAAACGAGACATCAACTGTCAATTGAACTGTTTCATTGCACCATCATCAACGCAATGAGAATTTAAACGAAAGTCTTCGTCCTCTGACTGATTGGTTCCGATCACGAGACTCCTTGATTGGGTTAAGGTTGACAGCAAACGTAGCAGAGAAGTTTTGGCCAACCACTATCACTTCCTATCACATCACCTCCGCATTTCCATTCTGATTTACATCGACTTTTGAGTACTCAAAACGAAAATGACACTATCTAGAACCTGCACAGTCTTTTACTATTCAGATGTTTTAACAGCTATAACCGTCGCTACGCGACAATGTCATTTGCCATTAAGGAATGTCATTCACAATGAAACACGATTTAGTAAAAAGTACAAAGTTTAAGATGGAAGCTCAACTCACCGAAGTAGTTTTTCAAAGGTTCTCTTTTGCATTTATTTAGTATAATAGCCCTATAGTTGAGTACAAAACTTGTAAGATCTACGATTTTCTTAAAGCGATTCTAGCGAAACAAACTAATTACTCCAAATGTTAATAAAAGTACTGTTACCACTACAGTACCTGATGGCGTCTGAGTTCCTTGTTGGAATATAACACCACTGACGATCCTTTCGGACAATTGCCGTACTAAAAGGAAGTTAAATGAAACAAACATTTAGTTTACGTTTTCTCTGCTCACGTTTGACAATGTCATTGCTAACAAGTCCTGAGAAAAGTGTTTTCTAAACATGTTTTACATTTTCAGCAAGACTGGATTTCCCGTGACCATCTACTTGCACCTTGCACCAGGAAGTACCATGTACTCGTTCCAGGTACCATAATGTACCATGTACCATAAAGTATCATGTAGTCGTATCATGTACCACAATGTAACATGTATTATGTACCATGAAGTACTTGTACCATGCACCGTAATGTACCGTGTATTTATACCATGTACCATAACAAACCATGTACTTGCACGATGTATCACGATGCACCATGCACTTGTGCCGTGTGCAGCGATGTACCACACACTTGTACTATGTACCATGAAATACTATGTACTGTGCTATGTAAAAGCCACGTACCTTGTGAGTATCAGCTGATATACTGGTGACACCATCAACGCTAAAATCAAACGGCACCACGTGATACCTGCGGTTCAAAAATGCAAAAAGGTTATCAATTTCAACTGCATCTGCTATGTCTCAAAATGAGCATTCAATGAAAGTTACGTACAAAACACAATTCCCGAAAGCCGGTGAAGCAAAAATCAGAAAGCAAAGTGTTCTATGTTGTGTTAAAAACGATACTGTCCAAAACTTTGAAAAAATTAACTTATTCTTTATTTTAACAGTGACAATTCCAACCATGATATGGTTGTTGGTAAGCATACATTGTTTTCAGTGGGAGAAGAAATCCAAGTCCCCTGAAGAGGGAAAGAGCAGCTGTTTCATTGGTGAGAGGCAGATGTTACACCCACTATAATACTTCCGACCTTATTATATAGCTTCAAACACTATTGTTTCACTGGTGAAGGGCAGGTTGGTATACCCACTATACTACTTCCGCCATTATTACATAGCTCTCAACACTATTGTTTCATTGGTGAAGGGCAGGTTGGTATACCCATTATACTACTTCCGACATTATAACATAGCTTCCAACACTATTGTTTCATTGGCGTTAGGCAGGTTGTTATACCCACTACACTACTTCCGACAATATTACATAGCTTCCAACACTATTGCTTCATTGGTGCGATGCAGGCGTTATACCCACTTTTCTGTTTCCAACCTTATTTCATAGCTTCCAACACTATCACACCACTTCCACCACCGTTGCACCACTTCCAATACTTTTACACCACTTCCAATACTGAACTTTTCACCGTTATACCACCTCCACCACTATTACAACATTTCCAACTCTATTACACCACTACACCACCTACAAAACTATTACATTTCCACGACTATTAAACCGCTTCAAACACCATTACAACATTTCTAACACTGCAGGACCACTTTCAACATGTTACACCACTTACAACATGTTACACCACTTACAACACTGCTACACCGCTTCCAATACCTTTGGTTACTTCCAACACCATTACAACACTTCCAATGTTCACTGTTAAACCACTTCCAACACTGCAGGACCACTTTCAACATGTTACACCACTTACAAAACTGCTACACCGCTTCCAACACCTTTGGTTACTTCCAACACCATTACAACACTTCCAACACTGATACACCACTTACAACACTGCAGGACCACTTTCAACATGTTACACCACTTATAACACTGTTACACCACTCCAGTTTGTCTGACGTATGAAAACTCACAAACTAAAGGCAAGGATGGCAGTTGGAAGAGGGGTGGCACTGGCAACCTTTGTTATCAAAACAATCCAGAAGACGGCGACTTACCCTGCTTTTCTCATGAAAGGAACCAGAAAGCCTCCCAAGCAGCTATCCACATGCAATCCCAAGTTGTATTTCTTAGCAAGCTGAAACCAGAAAACAATTAGTGGTCAAAGACATATAAGAAAAACTTTCCCCTTTCAGATCAGTTTATAAAATAATTGACAAATTGAGACACACTCAAGGTTAAGGCAAATAATTTATATGTCCTACTAAGCATGTATTGTTTGAATGTACATCTACATCTACATAATCACATGCAAAAGAATATATGCATGTATTCGCTACGTTGGCTTGATACATACTTACATACATACATACATACATACATACTTACATACATACATACATACCTACCTACATACATACATACATACTTACATACATACATACATACATACATACCTACATACATACATACATACATACCTACATACATACATACATACATACATACCTACATACATACATACATACATACATACTTACATACATACATACATACCTACATACATACATACATACATACATACCTACATACATACATACATACATACATACATACATACATACATACATACCTACCTACCTACCTACCTACCTACCTACAT